>LBNU01020890.1:100419-133594 GCA_014162995.1 Artemisia annua | reverse complement strand
CCGGTTTAAATCGATCCATTTTTTGCTTGGAACGGTTCAACCGGTTGAACCACCCGGGTTGAACCAGGTTTCAAAACATTATGTTAAATTTCCAAATCTTCAAACTTTTATTGTTTTTCGTTTATAACCTATAAACTTTTTTTTATCAATAAACTATGTGTCGCTATAAAATCCCGTTGCTATGCACGGGTACTCGTCTAGTATACAAAATACAAATTATCAAGCATTGTTTAAAACTATTTTGAGCAAAAAGATAACTAAAAAAGTATTATCCATCACATATAATTAATACACTATTTAATTTACCCTCTCACTAAAATACACAACCATTTTACTGCAATGTACAATCAAATTAAGTTTCCAAAATATTAACCTTCCAAAAAATAAATCTAAAATCCAGTAGTCAAAATTAAGAAAAAAAAATAGTGAAACGAGATTTATACTAAATGATTCAACAGTAAAAAATCTCTACATCTAAAGTCAACAATAATCTTACAAATCCAAAATCAATAACAGACAATCAACATCCTACGTACTGTCCACATACATCCTTAAGCCATGAAATGAAAATAAAGAAAGAACCACAGTCAACACAATACAATAACTACTCCTTATCAAACAACCGAGACTTGAAAATTACAAAGAAAGAACAATCTCGGTCTTCTCTATATTACTCATAACTTTATTTGTTAAAACAAGAGTATAAGAGTAAATCATCATAGTTCTTGAAAGTAATAAGAGGACAACAAACAAACAACCTACCCAAGACCTCTTTAATGAGATCTTGACGAACATTGTGTGCTTCGGTTATGGTTGAAATAAAGAAGGTTTATGTTACGTTTGTGATAAGGAGATGGAAGAAATGTTATTATGATGCTGCGTTTTTGATATGTAGGAAGACGAGCTATTTAGGTGTGTGACTGCCATGGAGATATAAGGGTTGATTTATTTGATGTGTTGTGTTCGTTTGTTAAGGAGTTATAAGGTTGGAAAGATTGAATATGCGTATTATTTTGGAGAATGAGATATTTGGTGACTGCAAGTTTTTTTTAGATGGAGAAAATGTTGGATGAGGACCTTGAATGTGTGATGTGTGTTTAGGTTTCCATAATGAAGAACTTATATTCTAAAGGGTGTAGGGTTTGTTGTGGATTTGAGTTGGGCATTAGATAATAATTATGGGCTTGCTATATTTTTTAAAGCTGGGTTGCGAATTTTTAGTTAGTATGGGATAAATCTGCAAATTTTGTCAAATTAGTTGTGAGGTTGGGCTTATCTAACTATATTCACAATATTACCGTGTATCGTTTTTATATTTTTAAAAGTATCGCATGTGCACCCTACAATTTTGTATGAAATAGTTTTTTTTTTTTTTTTTTTTTTTTTTTTTTTTTTTTTTTTTTTTTTTTTTTTAAATCTCGCTATGTGTAAAATTATTGTCACAAAACGCATATAGCTATAAAACGTTGCTCGCCAAAATTTTTATTTCAGGGTACCCGCCGCCGCATCGCGCGGGTACCCTGCTAGTATTTTCTTGATGGTTGATGTGTAGTCTTGAAAAAAGAAAACTGAGTTAATGTTAATATCTAAAAGGTGTCGATAAGAAAGTGTGTTTACCATTAACATTAGGGAATGTCTAACCAATGCCCTTAGGGCATTGGTTAGACATTCCCTTAACATTATTGTTACAATTTCTAGATTTTTTGCTTATATGCGATATTCCTACACTTCATCTATAACAAGAAGACAAACTTGTTGTCCTTTCTATTCAACGGCTGAAAATTGCTATACTCTAATCTGCATTGCAACTATATATGCTCGAGACTGTCTTTTTACCCTTGAACAAAATTAAAATGGGTCGAAAAATGTGTTGGTCTCTTTCGATCATTTTGATTGTTTTCTATCCATTTTTTTGTTTTTTTTTTTTTCTTTTAGTTCTTTCATTACCAACTTGCGATGTGTAGGTTTTGTTTTTTTAATCAACTTAAAAAGCAATTTGTTTCAACCTACTTTTTCGAAATTGTTGTTTTAATTATTGTTACCAACTTCAAAATGTTACATTTTACAGAAACAGTATACATTCAGGTTATGTTTGGCGACACGTAGCAGTAGCAGTAAGCAGTAAGCAGTAGCAGTAAGCTGTAAGCAGTAAGCAGTAGTTGTTTATTTAAAAAACATGTTTGGTAGCGTAGCTGTAGCAGTAATTATAAAGTGTAAAATTACGAAAAAGGTCACATACACATTAAAATAAAATAAATGATTAAACAAATGGGGGTATATATGTAATTTCAGTACCTAAACGCTTGAAGCAATTATGGAAAACTCATTTAAGAAGCATTTCATTTTGGAGCGGTTAGGATAGTTTCAACGCTATTAGAGATGTTGCCAAACAAGCTTTTCATCTAAATGCTTACCGCTTACCGCTTGCCGCTCCTAAACGCTTCCTTACCGCTTGTTGCCAAACATGACCTCAGTCATTCACACACAATCTACGTCATCACCTAAAAAGTCCTCGCATGGAGATTTGAATCGCAAAATTTTTACTTGATGAATCACTTATATACTGCTAGGGGGGATAGCCTAATAAGTAATAACACCATTTGATGTAAACTTGATATAAATAATAACACCACCTACGATCTATCGTTTTCGATGCTAAGGGGGTGTTTCTTTTTTACTTAATGGGGAAAGATAGTGAAAATTACCAATTTAATATTATTATTTTGTTAAAAGGGACCCACTTTTTCCACTAATGGGTCTATATCCTCAAGTCAAAAAATTTAAGCCCCGCCCTAATAAGATGTTCATATAGGTGTGGACTCCACATATCCTCTTAGCTAAAAAAAAAAGAAACAACCCTAAAAGTATGTGACTACACACTATCGCAAATTTAATGCTATTCAAGAGATATTAAGCGCATTAAAAACCTTTCGTGTACGTGTCTTTGGAAGATCGATAGGACGTACATCTTATCTTATCAATAGGAAAATCAACATGTGCTTCTCAATTCACAGGCTGTTTATTTATTTATTTTTATTACTATTTATTTTTTTTCAAAATTGTCCTTATCAAAATTATAAATATCATTTCGTGTTCATTTCCTTTATTTGACGCTCAAAGACAAACAAAAATTGTGAAAATTCATCTTAACCTATTTGACAGAATTGAAAAGTTAGGCTGGCTTGTTGATACATGAACTAAAATGATGTTTACAACATAATGACCTTCTATCGTCTAGTCGTCTACATTGAACGATAAGTGTGCAATTATGTAAATGTGTTTCTATTGACAACAACACAAAGATATGTCATGTAGTACAATTTATGGATGATACGCTTATTGTTGCTTGTCCTTCACGGATGAGGATGGCTAACTACCATCTCCAAAGTTAGCGTATCAGACTCCTGTTACAATCGCTGTACGTCAAGCCCTTTAGGAATTCCCTTTTATCGATCGAGCTTTCAATCATCTTGATAGGCGATTCTCAAATTAATTGAGATTACTAATTACTGTAGTTAACTTCTTTTGGCATAATACTCGTATAATCTGACGAGCTATATACGATTATATAATAGTTTTGCATGTCATAATAAAAGTGCAGTACACCTATAATGCATCACAAAACGACAAATAGGGTCCTTTTCTACATTACCACCAACGAAGTTCGATTCATGCCGTTGATGTCATATCACCAAATTAAAACTTATATATTACTCCGTATCTTCTTTGTATATACGTATCTTTTATTCTAAAGAACCTAAAGCTATTTGTTTAGTGATGTCGTATTATTTATTAAACATAATTGATTAATTGACAAGTTGAAAGAAAGGTCGGCTACAAATACTACAAAGGAATCCTTTTATAAGGTAAATGTGTTAAAGGAGCAATGTAAATGAAGGGTTAAGTGAATTCTCAAGCTACTCGTTACATGCGAACGATAAAGTGAAAGGAAATCAATATGTAAATGCAGTGCAAACTAGTTTTTGAGTCGTGTTAAAATTAAAGAGGATCATTTATATTTATATATATATGCATGTGTGATGTGACTATTGAATGCTCATATCACATTTGGTTGGATGTTACTTATCAAATGCTAAAAGTCTTTTTTTTTTTTTTTTTTTTTTTTTTTTTTTTTTTTTTTTTTTTTTTTTTTTTTTTCCTAAGTTGAAAAATACATACTATTAATTAAACATATAAAATACCTTCATTACATGTGATTTTAAATTAATGTGATGAACTCAACGTTTTGTTTTTTATGCAATTAAATCAATTCCTTACAAGCAGCCGTTAAACAAAGTAAAAGAGCCCTGTGGTTAGCATTGTCTTGTCGGTTGTCATACTAAGTTTGTGAATTTTTGTCATTCTAGACAGAAATGAGTAAGAAAATAATAATAATAATAAGAAAAAAAAAAAAAAAATCATACAATATATGACAACAAGCGTTAAGGAAGCGTTTAGGAGCGACAAGCGGTAAGCGGTAAGCATTTAGATAAAAAGCTTGTTTGGCAACATCTCTAACAGCGGTTGAAACTATCCTAACCGCTCCAAAATGAAATGCTTCTTGAATGAGCTTTCCAGAATTGCTCCAAGCGTTTAGATACTGAAATTACATATATACCCCAATTTATTTAATCATTTATTTTATTTTAATGTGTATATGACCTTTTTCATAATTTTACACTTTATAATTACTGCTACAGCTACATTACCAAACATGTTTTTTAAATAAACAACTGCTGCTTACTGCTTACAGCTTACTGCTACTGCCAACTGTTTACTGCTTACTGCTTACTGCCTATGCTACTGCTACGTGTCGCCAAACATAGCATAAGTATGTTAATCATGATACGAAAAATCTTTTACGTATCTTGGGGGGTCAATAAGATGTAGATCTTATCATTTAAAAATTAGCATGTGCCATTTTCAGTTTACAGGCTGTTTTTATTTTTTTAATTTTTTTGCAACAATTGTCATTAACGAAAGTACCAAATCAAAGTACAAATTCCATTTTGTGTTAGCTTTTCTATTTTCTATTAACGCTCAAAAGCAAACAAAAAATAACGTATACACTTTAGCCCCATGAACCCTACTCACATGACCTTTTATTCTCTATTAAATATAAATATATTAATTTCCAAAAGATTAAAAATTAGAAAACATGTGCTTTGGGAGTCTCATGTTCGATGGTTTTAGGCCACAATATTGAGCAAAACGTCATGCGAAAATGATAATGTAGGCCATAAAGGTTGGCCAAAACTTTGAATAGATCACTAATCCAGGAAGAAGTTAAAATAAAATGTAGGCTGTTATGTTGATTGATTTCCTTAATTTGGAGTGTAGTAAAATTATTACTAAAAACCAATGTTCTAAAAGGCGTGAGGCGTGGCGTGGCGGCACAGCCACGCCTCAAGCCTTACGCGCCTTTGCGAAGTCTTGGCGTTTCTTAAGGGGTGCTTAAGGCGGCAACAAAATATTTATAAATTTATGTATTTATAATTTTATATAATTTTATAAGAGCAATTTCAAATACTAAAGCCCAAATCCCAAATAGTCAGGCCCAAATACGAGGCCCAAGTAGGAATTAAGTTTTGAAATTACGAGGCCCAAGAAAGAAATAACCCAAATACTTGAAATTCAAGCCCAAATCCATAAATCCCCTAAATGCTTCTAAAAATGGTGCCACGCCTTACCAAAAAGGCGCGCCTTTGCACGTCTTTTCGCGCCTTATTCCATGACTTTTCACACGACGCCTAAACCTCACGCCTTGGTCCATTTCGTGGCGCCGAGGCCACGCCTCGCGCCTTGGCAACGCCTTGGCGGCGCCTTGAAGCGCCTTTTAGAACACTGCTAAAAACTTGTTAATTTTAGATTGTATTTATAAATCATACTATATATTTCGTAAAATATAATTTACTATTTGCAAGTACTATCTTACTATCGTATAAGACTATAAACCACAAAAACATTTTTGGACATTAAATGCCTTAAAATTCAGCATTACAAATTTTATTGCTAAATGTACAAGTAATTTAAACACTATTAGATATTAAATGTCTTAAAATTCAGCAATACAAATTTTATTGCTAAAGGTACAAGTAATTTCAACACATCTTCTAACATTAAATACATTAAATTTATAATTAATACTCATAATAAAACACACCCTCAATTAAAAGTACAACTTTATTAAAACATGGTACTATCAGCAAGATACTAATCTATTAGAGCAACGGGTACCCAGCGTTTTCGCTGGTGTTATCCCAGAAAACGCAACGGGACGGCACAACCACGGTACCGTGGCTTGCGTTTTCGCGTATTGAGCCGTCGTGACCAGCCTGCATCGTCCCGAAAAACGCAAACGGATGGCGCCACATTGGTACCATGCCTCGCGTTTGCGCGTTTTAATTTGTTTTCGAATTCTATACAAGTTTCTGGTTCGGGTGTAGCAGGAAGAAACCAAACAAGTGTTTGTGTGTAGTTCGTTTTGTGTTTTGGGAACAAAGAATTTTATGAAAATATTTTGTTAGTAGTTGAGTTTGGTTAGAGAAAGAAGGATGGCTACGTTTTTTGTGGAGTAAATTAAGTTAGGTTTGAGACAAATTAGGGTGAAGGGTGTTACATATATAACTAAGGTTTGGTTGGGCTTTTATTAAATTTGGGCTAAAATCTTTTTCTATCTTAATTCTAACTGTATTGTACAAACAAGTTCATTGATAAAATATGATTTTTATTGTAAAGTAATATTTTTTTATTATACTGTTTTAACTAAAACTATTGTTGCTGTAAATTAATTGTTAAATATAACATCACATGGCCAGAAAATATAGTCACAGGGTACCTGCCGCCACATTGCGCGGGTACCTTGCTAGTAGAAAATAACGTACCATTTTAATAGAAAATTTTCTTCAATATAATTTAAATATATAAGTACGGTCGCTCACGTTTTTTCCATTTAATTTATTTATTTATATGTACGGTTGAGTTTCAATTCAACCCGACAATTACAACCTGTTTGATCGTGATTTCTTCCACTTGTGATATTTTATTTGACGTCTTTTTGTTTAGAAAAGTTTGATCTTTTAAAATTATGCGTAACTGTATAAAAAAAATGTTATGATTAGATTATTTAATCTTAGTGTGTGTTTAAGGCATCTATTATGGTGAACTTTTATAAAGCTTCCCGGGTCGACCCGGTTTTCGATGTGTATTAATAGTTTCTTTTTGAAACATATATTTCAACATTTTCTTTATTGTGATATTTTAAGTTTTTTCTTATATAATATAAATTTTTCAACATTTTATATATTGACTTTTTCACTTTTTCACATTAACCATTTTGTTTTTATATAATATAGATAGTTAATAAAAGGTAGAATTGCATATATATCTCTCCCAAAGTGAATAATTGCATATATATCTTTTGTACAAGTTTTTGATGCACATAGTACAATAGTTTTTATGCATATATATCTTTTGGGTACATTATTTAATCATATTGTTAATATAATGGATGCTATTTGTAATTTGGTTTTGTTTGCTTAATAATATTTTGGCTTTAAAACATATTATGCAAATAATCATCTATATAGCTATTGCACATAATATCTTCCTTTTAAAAAGTACTCTTATGTATAAATGTAACAATTATTAAATGTTTTTGTAAGGTTCTACATCAACTCTGAATTTAAAAGATATAAAATGATAACTCATTTTCTTTTTTTGAGCAAATAAAATGATAACTCATTTTCAATATGTAATAATGTGAAATTGATCGTGTTGGTGGGTCAGAATATGGTATTTGATTGATGTAACAAGTGATGAAAATTGTTTGCGCAGTTGAGATATTATCTAAACGCGGCTGTTCGTACGTAGATATTTTGAGAAGTTACACTGGATATTCTTACAAATTATACTTTTCCTCCTTTGCAACAACTGTTGTCCTAAAATAAAACACACAGTTTAGAAAAATAAAATAAAATAAAAGATTACAACACTCTTTGACCAAATTATTAAACGAATATCAGCGCAAATCGGCGGTGTATATCGGCAAATAATTATACTTGCGAACTTGTGATTCTGGTGTGACATTTGATCAGGGTCGTCCCATTGATTTCGGAGACCCTGCGCCATATTACAAGTACGTTGCATTACTCGAAAATTTTGAACATATTCACCAACGAATCAAAAGGTTAATTTTCACATGAGAAATATTGACGTTTATGATATCGTGATTTATTGTATTTCAGTAATAAATATGTTTAGATAGTTTGAATATAAGTTGTTGTATTAAATCAATATTTTTTTCGAACAAGGCCAATTCAATTAAAACACAATACAATGTACCACAATTTGTTACAACAAAAATGGACTAAAACCTACCAGACCAACCACATGACAACTATATACAAAACCAAAAAGATGTTAAATCAATATATGTTAATATGTGTTTATATGGTAACTTGTAAAGGTTCATTAAATTTTAAATGTTATATAATAATAAGTTGCATTAATTTTTTTTAGTTTTTTTTTTAAGAATTTCAATTTTAAAATTTTAAAAAGGGTATGTAGTAAAAATAAAAATTCCACCCACTATATTTTGTTTTGATTAGTTTAAGACTTTAAGTAACAAATGAATAATTATATCATGACGACATGACATCCCAAATAAAAAAATAACTACGGAGTATAATTTAGGGACGGTACGTAGAATTAACATAATAAAACTTTAGGCAATTAATATGATTGTTCGATTTCCGTGATTACGATGCCAATGAGAACTCATGAATCACGAAGATGATAATAAAATAGTATTTATTAGTAAACATACTTTCTTAAGGCAAATATTTTCTTTATCATATAAAAGCATGTGGCAAGAAGGTACTTAATACAACTCGAAAAAAATCTACTTGCATGACTGCATGAGAAAGAAAAAGGTTTAAGTCGTAGGTTATGTTTGTCGCAAAGCTTTTTGGGGCGATGAGCAGTGAGCAATGAGCTTTTTGATTTTTAGTGTTCGTTTTGCATGAGAGCTGTGAGCTTTGTTATTTTTTAGAAAAGCTCATTTTTCCAATGCTTCTTTTATGAAGCTGTGAGCGGTCAGCAGTGAGCTGTGGCTACTGCTCACAGCTCACAACTACTTTTGCCAAACATAGCCGTAAACTAGCAAAAACTCTTTTTTAAAGCTACGCATTGATACGTGAACTATAAAAAGTATCATTAAATGGAACTAATTTTCGTAAAGTGTTTTGATATGCATATTTTGATATGTTGTCATATATAAAAAAAGAGAAATGATACATGGACGTAATTGTAGACCTAATCGTGGACCTAAAAACACATGGCATCATCCTAATAGCTGCAGAGAGGGACCCACTTATTTTACAACCCGTCAGGATGTTGCCACATGTTTTTAGGTCCATGATTAGGTCCAAAATTAGGTCCATGTATCATTTCTCATAAAAAAAAAGGAACATGTCAATATTTTTACATCAAAATGTGAATATTAGGGTGCGTTTGGTTCGCTCTTTTGGGTAGGTATCACAAAAAGAAGAAACAAAAACCTTGTTTGGTTGGTTTTGGGCCCACCACTTTGTGAATCAAGGAATGAGATTTCATTCCACCCAAATTTGGTGGGTGTCTCCCCAATCCATCTAATCAAAATTTTTTTTATTTGATAAAATTTTTTCAACCACACATTATTTATTCTTTTTCTTATTTTATGATTTTTTTCAACCACAAATTATATATAATAATATATTTTTTCTCTCCTACTTTTTTCTCAAATCTTTCCAACATCTTTCAAACCTTTCCCAAATCCAAATTCAATTCCATTCCCACTTGCGAACCAAACGCACCCTTAGACACTTTATGAAAGTTTTTTGCATTTAATGATTATTTATATAGTTCTCGCATAAAAACAAAACTTTGTAAAAGTCTGCTACTATTTTGTGACTCAAAACCCCAAAAAAAGACACCACTCAATGGAAACAACAGATTACTTCAAAATAATTTGCATTTATGACATCGAACACGTTTCACTTATTTTTAATCTGGCTTGAATAAGTTAGATAATGCTAAAACGATAACCCAAATATGTGAACATATAAATACACCCTCATTTAAATGTAAAGTGTATACTTTTTTTTTTGGCTAGAATATTGTATTGTATTTTATGTATATATTTTCACTCTCTCAAATACTCAAAGCACATTCATCTCTTTAATCGCATATATATGTGAAATTACAATACAAAAGTTTCAAACAAATTATGCCAAATATTGTATTATTTGATGTTCTTTAATTTGATATCAATTTCGATATACTTCTCAGAAGTTATTTGTAAAGAAATCTTGGTGAAAATCTATAAAAATTCGATTCGCAATACACTTTTGTATTGAATATATGAAAAAATTTACATTCTTCTGCTACGAACTCTTTATTCCTCCCGAGAACTATTTTTTTCTCCAAAGATTCCCAATCTTCCTCCTACAAATCCCTTTTCCCTATTACAAAACTATGCGAAACCAATTACGAAACCCCCATAACTATTCTTAACCTTTTGCGAACGTCCTCGTTTCAAGTCCCCTCTGCTCCTCTCATCTTCCCTCCTTCTTCCCCGTCATCCATTGTTGAATATGCTATTCAATCTTTCATTTTTTTTTTTAAATCTCACTTGCTGTCAATATCAATTTTCTTTTTCATCTTTATTTTCTCATTCATTTTACCAATAATTAAACCACTAATATCCAAAAAAATTGTTTGCACTTATTAATTAATGTTACTATATTTTAATTTGGGTCATTGTAATCAATGTTTTCATGTGACGATTAGGTTTGTGGTTTATGCGATTGTTATGTTTGTCATAAAAATATAAAGTGAGTGAAAAATATGTATGCAACATAAACTGAAGATGATGAAGGATAATGAATTTATCAAATGTTTTATCATTTTTATCTATGTTATTTTACAAATTGTACATGTTATAATGCATTGCGAACACAAATATAGGAATCCGATTCAAATGGAATAAATCTAGAAGTAAAAAGTTTAGAGATGGGTGACAGATGGTGGTAAAGAGTTTTGCTACACCCACAAAAATATTCTCACAAAAAAGTTCCACAAATGACTTGGATGTTTTTTATTGGCTTAGTACAAAGGCAGAGAGATAACCAATATCCAAATACACCAATCAAATTCATCCAAGTCATTTTGTGGGAATTTTTTTGTGGGTGTAGCACCACTCGGTGGTAAAAGGTGTCAAAAGGGTATTCTTAGATCTTAAATATTAGTCAACTTAGAAATACGTGTTATATTAGATTATACATGGTAGGTATTCAGTGGGAAAAAAGATTAAAATGAAAATGAGAAATAATCGTAACCACACTTTTAAGATGCATCGACTTGAATTAGATGTATCTTTTATCATTTAGGTGCATCCTAATTAGTTTCGAAAGTGATTTTGATATGAAAATGATGCAAAGTGGTACTAGCAACACATTTGACGCGCACAGAAAGAAAAATACATATGATTCACCTAACTTGATGAAATGCATATAATATATGTATATGCGTCTAATTTTAAGCTAGAAAACATACCCTGATGCATTTAAAAGACTAAGGATGCATCTAAATCAAGTTGATGCATCTTAAATTTGTAGCTATAATTATTTCTCATCATTCGTATTTTAAGTTGCTTTTTTTTTTCAATTTCATTTGATTATAGGTCGGATCATAGAAATGCAAATTTCCATTAACATATTACACATGAGTTATTTTACATAATTCTACTTATCTTTTATTCTTGTCTTACAATTAAGGATGTTCTATAGAGATGCCAACGAGGCCGAGTTTGCGGGGAATGGTTGATACCATCCCCATTCCCGAAGTTCAATAGCTATTACCGTCCCCATCCCCATCCCCGTCGGGGTCAAAGTTAAGTCCCCATCCCCGTCCCCGATGGGGAACGGGGATCCCCAATGGGGAATCGGGGATTTTTCCCCCTTTAACAGTTGAACATATGTAATATATTTCAAATAGTGCAACCATATTAACATCAAATAAAATTTATTTGTTAGAGTAAATTCAAACATTTGATAAAAAATATAACAAAGAGTACGACTTATCGTAATAACATAAACCAAAGTATGACTACAAAATCATCATATATTGTGGAACGTTGGAGTATTTGAGTTAAATATAGTTACTAGTAGACCAAGATCAACAATATAATGGACAAGATTTCAAATATTATATACATATATACTTTGTATTTACATAGAAAAGATATTCGGGGACGGGTTCGGGGACCCGACGGTATTACCATCCCTGCCTCCATACCCGCTTTTCATTATCGGAGATTCCCCAGCCCCAACCCCATACCCGGTCAACTCGGGGATTACCCGGTCAAATTGGGGTCGGGTATCGGATTCTCCATCGGATTCGGGGTTTTTTGCCATCTCTAATGTTGTACATGTCGGGATCATACATATCGATCAACAAGCAATAAATACAACAATAAGCTAGTAAACACCATGAACATAAACAAAGATAATGAATGGTTAGCCGCTGCTCGGAGCAATTTTTTTGGAGTTACAAGATGAAAACTCTTAATCTCTGGATACTCGATCTTAATAATATACGGAGTATCATTTTCATTTTTTGAGCAAAAGTATCATTTTCATTATTCCCCTTGATTGAACCTAGCTACCATCGCGACCTCCTTTCATAAGGGCTGTCATGAATGGATATCTGGATTCTCTGATTTTGAACTCTAGATTTGTTTTCGGCGGGACAGAAACTTATGTTTTTATGGTGCAACATATTACATATATACATTTACTAATGAAAGTCTAAAACAACGTACATTAGCTAAGAACGACAAATACGATAAACATCTTGGAACAAGTTAAGATTCAATTTTTTTTTGGGTAATCATGGTTGTCCAACATACAAAGTTACGAGTATAAAAGTTTGTGGTGGTAAATAACAAATGTATTGTTATATGATGTTTGTGGTTGTAAATAGGAAATTTGTAGCTTTATGAAATAAAAGCACATACGTAAACGTCTTTGTGTAAATTAAGTTATTAATCTGAAATGTATTGTAAGCTCAAAGGTCGCCATTGTTGAATTTGAATCAGAAAGTTTAATGATTGTATTAATAGCGGACTCTTGAAATCTGATTATTGCATGATCATATATAAACACATATTTGCGTTGCAAATTATAATAGAAAAACCAAGAGGTGTTGAGCAAAAAGTTGGAGCACGAGTTCAAAGCTAGGATTTGTTTTTTGCTCACAAAGTTGAAGGTATATATCACCATGATCGGTAATTTAGTTCAAAGATATATCGACTTAGATGAGAGGGCATAATTTTATTGTTATTTTATTCGTAATATTAGTTTGTATGATCTCGAAATGAAGGGTTTTAATAGACAGTTTTTATAAGTCTATGTGGTAATTAACCAATGCTTTTCTATAGTTACAAAATTACTACATGCAGAAATTTGTTAACTTGCTTTGGTATATATGTGCAACCCCTGAATTTCGTCAGAGGCCTAATTAATGAATGGTCATTGTTACGAAACCAAGGAATATCAGATCTAACATAAAATTACTAGTAATTGACTAAGTTAATCGGTTTATATTTTAGTTAGAACTGATAGTTTTGAGATAATTCTGTATGAATAGTTTGTGTAATGTATCCTATTTTTGTTCTTGAACTTGCTTTTGCAACAATAATTCTTACATCAAAGATAGTAGGTAAAAATAAAAGAATAACAACTCTGGTATGGTCACTAAGTATGATTATCACCAATAAAAGAATAACAACTCTATTGGACATACTTTATAATAACTAGTCTCTTATATAATAAAACAAAACCCCTAGTGGGTACTTTGTCATTTTGAAAAAAAAAGAATATTTCCTTATTAGGTAATATGTTAATTATTATTTAATTTATAAGTTTTTAAATTCGTTTTGTTGATATGCTATACAAGTAGAAGATAAATACAAAAAATATAGATAAGATTTAAATGATTATCTTTAATCATAAAAAACTACAATTAAAAATCATAAAAATTCGTTTTGTTAATATACTATACAAGTAGAAGATAAATACAAAAAATATAGATAAGATTTAAATGATTATCTTTAATCATAAAAAACTACAATTAAAAATCATAAATCAAACAAAATAAAAATTAAATTGTTTGTTTTTTAATAAATAAAAATATATCATTCAAATTTTTTTTAAAAAAACCAGCGCGTGCGCGGGCATTATAACTAGTTGTGCATATACAATATGTAAAATAAAACAAAGGATATATCAATTATATAAGAAATTTTGAATGGAATTTGTTAGTATGAATCATATATTTTATAATTTCTTTTTTCAGTATGTATGATCAAGAGATAGAATGACGTAAACTGTTCTTGATGGCAAATCCATCTCAGTTTCATGGTGATATGGATCCGATAGTGGTGTCTGACTGGATTATGGAGATGGAAAATGCTTTTGATAGATGCAAATGCGATAATATTTGTAAGGTTTTATATGCGTCATTTCTGCTAAGAGGACAAGCATTATACTGGTGGAACATGATAAAGGAATCGCGTGGAAAACAACTATACTGGAGTATATCGTGGGATCAATTCAAGGAACTTATTTACAAGAATTACATCCTGGAGAATCAAACACACGAACTGAAGGATATTGATTGTGAATATCAAGGTTCTAAGTCTGTTCAAGCTTATACGGCTGTGTTTTATAACCAAAAGGTTAGATTTGGAAATATCGATGCTGCAACCGAGGAGAAGAAGATGAGGCTATTCATCAAAGGACTAAAAAGTGAAATTAAGGATCGACTTGATATGGCCAACCTAAAAAAATTCGAGGAAGTAGTTCAACAAGCGATAACAGTTGAAAAAGCCTTAGCAGTTGAAAAGGCGTTAGCAGAAGAAGCTTTAGAAGAGATGGCACCAAAACGAACACCCTTTCATTTATTGTTTTCAAACCAAGGAAACCAAGGAACTTGAAGAAACTAAAGAGAACCTGAGGATAGGCAAAATTGAATTTCAAGCTAGGCTTTCTATAATGCCATCTGATCGATGTACTGTTGGTGTCTGTTTTGCTTATAAATTACTTACCCCTGTTTTGTAATGCTTAATTTTACTCGAAGAAAGTATTGAGTTTGAATTTAATCTGCATGTACGAATTCTCTATATACATACAAGCTATTGAAATAAATGTATACCCAAATACAATATAAACACTTGCTACATGCATGTAGAACAGTTTGTCCTTATAAATAGCAAATTTTTAGTTATAGGAAGAAGTAGAAACGTAAAAGATTAAAAATGTATATATATCGTTTGATATATAAAAATGGTAGACACAAATTTGTGCATATACATGCAACTTGCAAGGATGGAGATCAAATGTAGTATCGGGTTTGACTGGATTGAAAGCCAAAACCTTACCATCAACAAGTTTGGGACTAAACTAGTTCCACAAGAGACATTTAAAATTCTAAATATACAATAAATTGTTTTTCAACATCACAAATTGGCTCTAAGCTCAAAATGACACCAAATATGAATCAGCAATTAATAGATCAGCTTAAGGATTTATTTATTTATTATTGTTTTTTGAATGACACTTTGTTTATATAAATATAAAACTAGCAAGATGCTAAGAATGATGAGTATCTCAACCGCTAGTATGACCACAACGTACGACCCTCAACAACTTAACGACCATAAACGCAATTACAACGACCCTTATGATAAAACACAGCTGATTTGTCAAAAAATGAATCAAATGTGAATGACGGTTAATATATCGTGATCACTTGTTACAACCCTAATTGGCCTCATTTTCATTGAGTTGGGTGATGATTTTATATGGAACTCACTTAAATTTAGCTCGATTTGGACCGATTTTGAATTTGGGTGAAAATCGGGTCTAAAAGATGACCCAGAAGGTTGTTTTATATGTTTACAATAATGTACTTTAGAATTATAATATGATCGAGTCCAGAAGTTTGTTAAATGTAAGTCTTGTTAATGCTCTTGAAAACTTATTGCATCACAATATATTTATTTTCTTTTTTGTTTTTATTAATTATTTAGCTTTGATTTATTGATAAGTTGTAGAAATTGTATCACTTATATCTTTATGTGGTAGCAGACATAGAAGAGGCTAGGGATCATGTTTTCTATGTGTTCAAGACGAATTGTATGAACTAGGGAAAATGATCAGAGTTTCAAATATTTTCTGATAAACGTAATTAATTAAACTAAAAGATGCAACGATTCCGTTAATCATCGGAAGCCATCGAACAAAACATATTGAACTTCACCCTTGTTTTATGCATAACAAATAACTTACGCTTTTGTGGTGCCGTTTATTTGTACTGGCACGTTATAATCATGTGGTAGCAGAAATTGTATTGATAAGTTGTAGAAATTGTATCACTTATATCTTTATGTGGTAGCAGACATAGAAGAGGCTAGGGATCATGTTTTCTATGTGTTCAAGACGAATTGTATGAACTAGGGAAAATGATCAGAGTTTCAAATATTTTCTGATAAACGTAATTAATTAAACTAAAAGATGCAACGATTCCGTTAATCATCGGAAGCCATCGAACAAAACATATTGAACTTCACCCTTGTTTTATGCATAACAAATAACTTACGCTTTTGTGGTGCCGTTTATTTGTACTGGCACGTTATAATCATGTGGTAGCAGAAATTGTATTGATAAGTTGTAGAAATTGTATCACTTATATCTTTATGTGGTAGCAGACATAGAAGAGGCTAGGGATCATGTTTTCTATGTGTTCAAGACGAATTGTATGAACTAGGGAAAATGATCAGAGTTTCAAATATTTTCTGATAAACGTAATTAATTAAACTAAAAGATGCAACGATTCCGTTAATCATCGGAAGCCATCGAACAAAACATATTGAACTTCACCCTTGTTTTATGCATAACAAATAACTTACGCTTTTGTGGTGCCGTTTATTTGTACTGGCACGTTATAATCATGTTCATATAATTTTGACAAATCGTTGAATTTAATAAGTCTAAAACAACATCAGGAATAATCAAATAAGATTAAGACATTGGTACAAGTTAATCTGTAGTTATAGGAAGTAGAAACACACAAATTGCCATCAACAAATTAATGTTTAGATTAATAGCAGAGACTCTTGAAATGTAATGTAAACTCAAACGTCACCATACTTTAATTTTAGTCAACAAATCAATGCTCATATTAATATATAGCAGACTCTTGAAATCTGATTCTTGCATGATATATACCAATGTTGCAAAAATCGTGAATCGGTAGTCGGGCGGTCGACCACCCTGCAGCCTGTAATCGGTCAAGGCGGTGATTAATCGGTGATTAATCGGTTTGGCATTTCCTGCATGTTTTGGGAATTTCTGGAGAGCAAACTAAAGATCTTAACTGATTTCAAGCCTTCTATGTTTACAAACCTCAATAAAAGGCTTCAATTCTGATTATGAGGCCCATTGTACGTTATAAGTGAAATAAACGATCCCCAAATTAAGTAAAATGCATAAATTTATATTTTTTAAAAATTGACCGATTCGGCCGATTTGGCCGATTTTTTGCCGATTCGGCCGATTTTTGACCGATTCGGCCGATTTTTGACCGATTTTTTCTGATTTTTTTGGTTATGCCGATTTTTTCACCGATTTTTGAAAATCGACAAGGTGCATCACCGATTAGCGATTAATCGGCGATTAATCGGCCGATTCGGCCGATTTTTGCAACATTGATATATACACATATATTTGCATATTTTGAAATCAATATTGGAAATCCAATTGGCGTTGAGCAAGAAGTTGGTTTGAGCACGAGTTCAAAGTTAGGATTTGTTCTTTGCTCACAAAGTTGAAGGTACGTATAATTCAATTTTCAAATTAGCTTTGATATTATTATTTAGATGAGAGGACAAAGTTTAATTGCTCTTTTTTTAATCTTAATCTCAGTTTTTATCATTTGATAAGGGAATTGTTTGATAAAATGTTTATAAGTTTTAGTTTTCGCAACTGATATATTCTCTTTAATTAGTTATTATTATAATTAGCTGTTAAAAAATTAGTCCTTATGTATGCCCATTGATTCGAAAACTTTGTGATGGATGAATCAGAAGTATAAATTAACCTTCACATCTTTTAAAACTTAAGGGTGTTAATGATACAGATTTCTAAATAAAAGTGTTTTTTCGTTCTGAATACGATTAAAATCAGATAATTCAGCTGCGATAAAATCAATGCACAAGATGATGTTTGGAAGTTTAGATGTGCGTGTGAGGGATTGGACATTCTGATAATTTAAAGATATTAAAGACAGCAAAATAATTTGAAACTGATTATCACTATTTGTTTAATTGCATCCCGACGGATTAGTTGATGTATCTCAGCACAGTTATCATATAATCAGTCTGAAAAGGGGAACCCCAGATTAAACACGTTTTTATAGAACTAAAAGTAATGCTTTTGAGCTTTTATTTATAATTAAGTTGTAGGTATGATATTTTAGAGTTCTGGTTCCTTGACAACCTTACTTTGCTTCAATGATCTGTTTACATTAAGGAGCTATATATAGAGGTGGCCAAAACCCGGTTCGGCAAAAAACCGGAACCGGTTCCAATCCGGGGCCGGTTCATGGTCAAAGTCAAAGAACCGGATCCGGTTCCAATCCGGTTCGGTTCTTTTCGGATCCGGAGGCATAAAAACCGGGACCGGTATACCCGGTTCCGGATCGGTTCCAAATCCGGTTCGGTCCCAATGTCCGGTCGGACCGGTTCCAAAGAACCGGTGCTCTTTTCTTCACGGTGGGCTTCCCGAGCTCCATTTTTCACACATTAAAGTGTGCATGACAGTGATTGCTAGCTATTGGTGGGTTGAAAACAAGAATGATCATGGTTCATGTAATTTCTTTTATACTAAAACAACATGTGAAAACATAGTGATGATTTGATGATTTGAGACTAGACAGTTGAGTGAATTAGTTGAAGTTGGGATAACAATCTTCTCCGCCATTGTTGCTGGGCCTGAAAATATGAACAATTGGGTCTTCATTTCTTAAATTTTTTAAAATATTGGGATCATAGCTTTGATGATTTGAGGTTATACTGTTGGTAGTGGAACTATGTGTTGGAATCCATATATATATTAGGTTGTTAGACTTTATGTGTGTTGGAACTATATATTAGGTTGTTAGACTTTATGTGTGTCATGTTTACAACACAGAGTCTCAGACACGTGGTATGTAATCCCCCAATGGCTCAAAAAACGGTAATATCACGAAATAAGGATATATCCGTTGGAACCGGTTCGGAACCGGTTCCAAGGGTGAAAATCAAGAACCGGGTAGGGACATGCGGTTTCTGTAAGAACCGGGACCGGTTCTTCCAAGAACCGGATTTGACCGGTTCCGGTTTCGGTTTTTTTTTCGGTTTCGGTTCCGGAACCGGTTAGGATGGCCACCTCTAGCTATATATACTACCATTTGAATGCATTTGGTCAAATAAATTTTATTTGCTATTTAATATTTTGGTAATGAATGAATAATGAGAACTTCATTATCAATTATTTACTTCAGTAATAAAGAATGTCAAGTGGTGGTTTTAAAAATGAAACCGAGTGCTCAACAGGGCAAGGCAAGGGTGGAGAAAGTGATCAATCTAAGCAAACTGAAGAAATTACTATTATAGGCGCTGATCTAACCACTGAATTAACTAGTGTTTTGAGATCAATGATACCAATGATAGTGGAAGAGACACTGAAAAAATTACAAGAAAAAAGACAAGTGGTGCAAGAAACTACCAAACGATTGAAAGAAGAAGAGCTTCAAGAATGGGAAAGTCGTAAAATGTTCTTCATCTCAAGGCCACCTGAATACGATGGCTACAATACAACCATTTACAACTGGTTTAGCGAGATGGAAAATGCTTTTGAAAGATGTGAGTGTTCAGATGGTCATAAAGTGTTGTATGCTTCATTTATGCTAAGAGGAGGTAAGCTAAGCTCGTGGAACCACAAAAAGAAGACTCTTGGAAAAGATAAAGTAAAAGCTATGTCATGGGACGAATTCAAGGCATATTGGATAAGCAACTTGTGAATGGGATGGCAGGCAAAAGAAATTGCAGCATTTTTAAATGATGAATCTTGTGGTGTGGTTTGATGTTTTCATGCTTCTTAAAATCTAATGATGTTGGTTTATCTATTTTGTTTATGCACTACTTATCTCTATTTTGCAATGATTTTACGTGAGTTAATGATTAATGATTATAATATAAACTTTGTCTGTGAACGCAATAAGCTGACTTGCTATTAAATCCACTGAACTCAACTTAAGAGTCCATTATGTTGTTTGGTATGAAGCTTGTTTGTTATCTACAACAACAACAACATTACCCAATCCTGCCGGAGCAGGGTATGGGAGGTAGGAGGTAGAATGTAGACAGATCATACCACACCTCAACAAAAACCAGAATAACCTGCGACAAGTGTACGCGTGAGGCTGAGAGTGCGCAGATATATATGAAAGTGAAAGTGTGTGAAATCACACAAATAGAGAAACTATGTAAGCATACGACAAATAACATTATAAATTTTTTGAATATCGTCATAAGCAAACACGAATGAGAGCATATAATACGTAAAGAACATAAGAGTTATTGCACGTGGTACCTATAATATGATCAGAAATATTTAAAAAATCATACAAAAAAAGGCATATACATAAACCTCATCAAACAACAGTTGCTGTACACCAGCTGAGTATGATGAGAGCAGAGTCAAAATACTTTTTTTCATGTGATGAAAAGTATGTAGTCTTTGGTCATAGGTGTAAAAGGAAGTAATCTAACACTTGAAGAGGAAGAATCCAATGAACTTGGTCGAAATTCAGTTCATGATTTGGCTGGAGTGAATTTCTAGCAGATTACTAAAGTGTGAAACGCGAGGAGGAGGAGTAGGAGAGTTCAAATGTTGAAGCATATTGCCAGTAGTTAGCCTTGCTAGCACTTAGACTGTGATGTACGGAGTAACAAGAATCCCATGCCAAATTTAATGCCGCACTATGCTGGTAAAATTTGATCTCTTACCATTTTATAAAACCTTCAATCATATCTATTTTTGTAATCTCATAGACCAGTCTTACAACCATATTTGTAAAATCCTTTAAACAAGTTAATAAATTCTACTATGACCCACAGAGATGAGAAGAGTGCATACCTAGAGACATTACTAATCCTATACTATAGTTTGTTTTCTGGAGATGTTAAAAGTGGCCGGGAAGATTTTTTGAGTACAAATGCAAAATGTATATACCAAAACTGTATCATAAATATGATGTTGTTGTACTTTATATGTATATCAATCAGCTTTGGATGCATAAATTTCCTATCAATATTGAGTTGACCTCCACTTGGTCTCATGTGTACAAATGTCCTACCAAAACTAACTAAACCAAAAAAGCTTTGGTATCAAACTAATCGGTTGAGTTAGGTTTGGTCTCATGATTCAGTTAACACAAAACATTCAATAAAAGGAAAAGAAAAAACAATAGGATTAATACATTTGCTCACTCTAGTAAGTGTTATAATTATGTTTATTTCTAAAGCATATACTAACAAAGCACACCAATAGTAACAGAAGAAAACGATTTCATATAGTAAATGGTACCTACTTAACAGAGGGTGTTGTCAATCAACATTAGGAATATCCACTAGTTAAGTTGCAGATCTTGAAGGTTTTTTTTCCATCCTTGTAATCGAGTTGGATGGATTCAAGGCACCATGAAATTGAGCAGGGGTTGGTGCAAGTTTATGGTTTTGGCCTTGCTTAAGGAGCTTTTCTTTTCTCGATCTTTCTTCTTCTTGCTTCTCACGCATAATTTCTTCTCTTACCTTTATTGATATTCTTTTCCACTATCATTGGCATCCTTGATCTCACAATATTAGTTATTTCAGCGGTTAGTTCAGGACCCTTAATATACTGCGGTTCATCTTCGTCATTAGCACTTTCGTTGTTAAATTGACCACTTGACATTTTATATTACTGCAAAATGAGAGATTCAATTTTCTTTTATAAGATTTTCATGATTCATTCATTACAAATACAATCATTTAAGCTGAATGCACAAAAATACATACAAAAACTCCTATGTTGTTTTTCATTACAATAACTTAATTATTATAGTGAACATATGATAATATTTCACCGTAAGTTTCATATATCCTTGCTTAAACCAACTAGTATCTGATTTTTTTTACAGGCAATTATAGTAATGTAGCAAGATACTAGAAGGAAATTTACAAAACAAGATTACAAACCGAGTTAGAATCATTAATTAATCCACTCTATCCAATTAATACATGAACTTTTACTTATGAGAAGTGATTGGCACACTCTCAAAAGTTATTGGCACACTCTACTGACTGCATTAGACACTTGTACAGTAAGTATAACATGTTTTAACTGATTGTACTATGAGTGTGCCAATAACTTTTGAGAGTGTGCTAATCACTTCTCTTTACTTATATTGGTGACCCACAAATGCGATAAGGTGTTTAGTTTGTTTAACGATAGTCTCCTTTTGTGGAGGCTTAAAAAAAATAATAATAAAAAAATAAAATAAAAAAATAAATAGGCCTTGGAATCATCTGTTAGACTTCAAAATTCACAAATTGACAAACATGGTCTGATCATGTAATGCTATATTGTAATAAAAACATCAATCAAGTAATTCAAGTTCTATATATAATAGAATCATGTACGACATATCGACTTCGTTTTATCATCAAAACAATATTGTGAAAACCTATTTGACGTTTAAAGTGTATACTTACCTTTAATTATGAACAACCCTAGCTCGCCTTTGAATTTTAAGTTCACCAATTCACGAGTTTATTACTCCCTCCGTCTCAGAATAATTGTCCTCATTTGACTTTTCAAAGTCATAATTTCTCAACTTTGATCTCAAATATTTTTGTATGTGTTATATAATACTTGATGAAAATTCTATGAATTGATTGGTTTTTAAATGTTTTTTCATTGGTATAATTTTCATCAATTATTATATAACATATACAAAAAGATTAAAGATCAAAGTTGAGAAATTAAGACTTTAAAAAGTCAAATGAGGACAATAATTTTGGGACGGAGGGAGTATTTATATGAGATTTGGTGGGCCAAACTGACCGCCGGGATTCTTTATTTAAGGCAAAAGTTGAATATAAATCTCATATTTGTTGTGATAGGTCTCATATTTGTTATAAATCAAATTATAATCCTCGTCATTCGTTTTTTACCAAATATATAATATGCATGTATGTGTATTAAGGTGTATGTAAGAAAACATACATGTTTTATATGAACATGCATGTTTTCTAATGCAAATTTAAAGTTCTCGCAGTTCCCGCACTTAACAGGGTTCTGAAAATAAAGATACACTATATATATATATATATATATATATATATATATATATATATATATATATATATATATATATATATATATATATATATATATATATATATATATATATATATATATATAGAGTTAGGATCAAATAAGATCAAGCTTAAAGTTTTAAAAATAAGATCTTTCAAAGAGCCAATAAACATGTAACATGTGGAAATTATTAATTAAATAAAATTAAATTCACTAATAACCACATAAGGGTATCTTAGACATTTGAACCCTCCCTTAAATTTCTCTACCTCTTAATTAACCCTATCCCCAATATATTACACACCGTATTCAGCCTTTTTTTTCAGTCAATATACCACCGCCTCTCTCGAAAATTAATCTTTGATCTTTTCTCCTACAAACAATATCGAATATCATTGGGTTATTTGTAATCCACGTATATTTGTTGGTGGCCATCTTGTATTCTTTTGTTTATTACTTTATTATAAAGATCTTTCATATCAAGGTCAGTAGGTTGTATTTTTTTTTTCATTAAAGATATATGATGTATCAAATGTAGATCTTGTTGCTTTTTACTTTCCAATCTGAAGACGGGCTGGGGTGGATTTCAGATCAAACGAAACCCACATTGAGTTCACGACAGCTGTATTGTTTTTTTTAATTAAAGATAGATTATGGGATTGTTGTAGTGGTGTTGGTGTTCGTGTTTTCTTTGATAGGTGTAACCGGTGGTTCTTCTTGTCTGTCGCCGTCGTCTCTGGTTCGCATTAGTTATTGTTTAGGGACTAAATTCGAAGGTTTTTTTTTTTTTTTTTTTTTTTTTTTTTTTTTTTTTTTTTCTATATATGAAACGGATCTCTGGACTCAAGTCGTTGTTAATTGATGTGGTTTCGTTATGTGCAACAACCAGATTTGTTGTTTCAGTGATAGGTTATGTGCTCTTTTAACATGTGTCGAGTGTATCAAGTGCAAAAAAGACCCACAAAGCGACAGGAACATCTGTGTATTAATACATCTTATTGTATCAGTTTTTGTACGAGTTGAGTTTGGTACATATTCGAGTTTGATCATTATTTTTTCGGTGCTTTTATTCGAGTTTGGCGCAGATTTTTTGGTGTGTGTAACATGTTAGATGCGTACCAGTCGAATCTTTGTGTCGAGCTAGATGTGTTGTTTGAAGTTTGTGTAATCGATGTATCAAATAAATTTTGTCAAAAATTATCACCTTGTATCAGTTGTTTATTTGATGTATCAAATAAAAAATGTGTTGTGTACTTGCTATATCACTTGTTTTTTAAGTTGTGTATTTGATGTATCAAATAAAAAATATGGATCAGATTTTGACATTAAAAAAAAAAGATGAAAATTTGAAAAACATTGACCACAATTTTCATTTGAATTCTCCAAAATACCCTTTAAACCCTATTTAATTAATATAATGTCACTAATTTAATGTTAATCTCATCCAACATAAATTCAATGATCCAACGGTCTAGATTGGGTCTTACTTTTAGAATTTTAATTTTGATCTCACATTAACCCTCCCCTGTATATATATATATATATATATATATATATATATATATATATATATATATATATATATATATATATATATATATATATATATATATATATATAAAACAAGAGATATGCGAAAAAACATAGAAATATAACAAGAGATACATAATATAAAAACATCAGCTATATGTATATGGTTCTAGACCTAAAAGCAGAGGCAAATATATAAACATTAGGCTAATAAGACTACTAAAAATAACCTACAAAAACTAACTTAGAAAACCTAAACGACCTATACCTTCTAGCCACCTATTATAATTCTAACTCTACATGCGTTCCTATCATATGTCATTAAATCTTGTTGATTTGTTTATATGCATGCAAGGATGGAATAGGACATAAAAAAGTTCAACATAGATCATAAAAGTTATCTGAATATTAAATAATAATACTATTTGATTAGATCAAATTATTTCGTGGATTGGATTTTACTTGATTGTATACGTTTTTATTGAGTGTGCTCGAGGTAGAAGTTTCGTATAAATTTATCGCCATGCTATTAAGTATTTTGATTTAAGTTATTTTCTTTCTAAGAGGTGAAATAGAATAACCCAGTGGAAGCGTACACAGACAGATCCCTACTTAAACTAAAAAGACCCGCCAAGCCGTGGCTCAAGCTAGAGTTATCTCAACTTGTCTAAATCCCTACTTCAACTAAAAAAGATACTCTAAGACATAACAATCATTGATATGGTATTTTGGTATAACTGAAGTGACTACTTAATTTTACAAAGTTTTGATAGTGAATATGATTCGTGTTATGATATGTTGCAGCTTGAACTACAATTTGCTGACGGAACAAACCATCTCAACCCTCCTCATAGATTTCTACCATGGGTTCTAGTCAACAGCCACTCACTTCAAGAGGTCAATTAGCTTTTTTATTATTAGAAATATCAAATTATATAGCAATAACATTTCGCTGACATAGAACAATAAACCAGGTGAAGTTGTTATAAATAACAATAATTGTGATCATGATGGTATGAGATTGTATACTAACACATATATACAACTGCTGCTACAGTATTACGGGAATTTTGTTGCATATATCTGCAAAGCCTACAAGGGGCAAAACAAACCGAAAGCTTGCAAGCAATATGCACTCAGGACCAATTCTTCTAAAGAGACTAACTCTAGCTATCAAGTTTATTATCGTGGTGAAAACGAGCACTCCATACCATTCGACTATAACTTCTAATACATAACTTATACTAGCTACCAAATCATAACTTCTATGGATTTAAATACCTACCTTTGGAACATAATTAACTGGAGTACAAGGCAACGTTAATGTGGTTTATCTAAAGCACTGAGCAAGCTTGTGCTAGTTATGGAAAATTCTTATGTGAAAACAAGTTGTTAATGTGTCCTCCGTATAACTTTTTTGCAGTAGCCATTAATGCCGTAGGGATACAAAGATGGTTAACGTATACTACATAGTTAAGCTCTCACGGTGTCACCAAAAGTTCTAAATGCTTTTGACATTTCAAAACTCATTCAAATTAAAATTTGGTACCAACGACACTATGGAAACATATTTGCGACAAAGTTGAAACACATAGGATAATCTGAATCGATTAAATTATGCATCATCCTTAATAATTTAAACTATCCCATCTTTATCGTACATATATTAGATGCTAATACATGAAGAAAACAACAAGTGTGTAAATATAATAGAGAAGTGTATGCGAAACAGATTGGGATAAATCAAGATAAGCCGAATAAAACACACCATGTGGCACCAATCACATTCATAATGAAAAAAGTAACGCTATATCGGCCATACCACTAAAAGAGTTTGCAGGATACTAAACTGTTCACATGATTAACACGCCTGTAAAGACCAAGAATCTATATTCAGGAGGTCGGGGATGCTCGAAATAAAGGTTAAACATGGTAAATTAGATTAAAGAATTGGGGAAGGTGTGTGTGTTTTCTAGAGAGAGAAAGAGGAGAAACCACACACACCTTATTACAATGAACATCCAACCCTCCTAGATGGAACTAGGAGGTTATTTATAGGTGACCAAGTGTCATACTTTACATAGTTGACACATTAAGTCCCTTTACTAATAAACTAATGCAATTCCCGACTATAACATTATTTTCAAGGCTAACAATCTCTCCCCAAAGTAATGTTATATGGGAATTGCTTACAATGTTCCCTACAAGCACAATTAAGTAATACAACACAATACAAAACATAAGCCAGCGGCTCTGGAGAAGTGGTCTCACAGAACCTAGCTTCTCTCATACATCTGAGTCCTTTTTCGGCGGCATCACTTTTGAACTTGTAGACGTAACAATGTGTGGTGAGGACGATAATTAGATTTAACAAGATTGATGCCCATTACACATACACTTCCCCAGTATCCATTAGTTGCTCTCGCGCCCCAATACTGAAATTCGTTGTATGAATGCCCGTAACTCTGAAGGAGCTCTTTAAATATAAACACATTGCGATCACGCGACCTCTTTAGTCACTTCAAACATGCAAGGGAAATAGGCAAATCGACCTGTAGATCTTCGACGATCTTCAGAGTTCTGTCTCGGGGGTACCAAATGTATCAACATTCATTCATCTTCACCAATGCATTCCAAGCTTCTATATTAATTCAGCCCAAAACGATACACCTGTAATTAACAAAGGTAAATCGGTTCATGCACTGGGACATGGACTGTACATTTCATAACTGAGTAATTCTTGTTCACCATTTCTGCCTCCGCTGTATGTTACGATGCTCATTTAAATCGGCCAGATACGCAATGTGGTACTGTAGTGTCGTAGACCCGGAAGGCATCTTTGTGTAGAACTTTGCACTGTAATCCAGCACGTGTGAACGAAATGTCGCATCAATCCCCAAGTAGATGTATTGTATTATGACCATTGATGAAAATTCCAATTGAAAATTGTACTAACCTCTTTGTTTTACTACGCTGTAACTTCCCAACCAAAAGAAACTGAGGGAAGACTGCTATTAGTTTTCATTATTAGTTAAATGAAAGATCATGTCTAGAATGTGATAAAAACCTCCCAAACCTATAAATGATAAAGTATGAGAAATGAAAAGCTAATAAATGATGTCACTCCCCATATTAGTAGATATAATCTCTACCTATGTTGTCTCACTCCGTGTATAGGATAGGATGAGAAATGTTCACTGTGTTGTATAAGAGAAGTATCGTGAAGTTGCGGGAATCGTCGGTTTTCATGCCTCTTTCTCTCTCATTACTGCTATCAAAAAACCCAAAACCAAACACCCCTAAGTATCTGCGACCGACGTATTCTCTTCCTAATTCGTGATAATATCTATCATCTAAAAGTGTGAACAACTGTGCCAGTTGTTATAACGACCTCAACTCTCTTTTAATCGGAGCAGTGATAGTCCCCACTAGGTCTGACTCTCCGTTGCCGTAACTATACGCACCCTCCTGATCCCTGGATACTGATATATCACATAGGAGCAAACCAGATAGGTCATGATTAATCCCATTCGGTGGAACCATACGTAATGAGTATTACCGCTTGGTTTATCCTGCAAACACTCCTTAATTACTATACGCTATTGTGGCAATCAAATGAGCCGAATCTGTCGAAAAGTCATGCAATCGCCGATTACTATCCTCCTCAAAACTTGAGATTTAATTAAATAAAGAGATTACGTGACGAATCCCGATAGAATCCGCCTACAACCCTACCCTCAAAGTGATAATAATAGATTACTTCGCCTATCTGTGAGTTAATCAAACTAATATCTCCCGAACCATATAAACTGTTAATGTCGCAATTATCACCACTTTCGTCGTTTTTTAATATGATTCTTACAATTTTCGTGTTCTGTTTCTAAGGTGTCTGTATTCTAGCATTTATAGCAAAAAAAACGTTCGGAGTGTGTTGTATCTAGCATAAAGATGCGAGGTGTGTTAGAACTATACAATTATTGGGAAGGAGATTGACATAATTATCTTCAATAGTATAATAATGGCAATATGCAATCTGATCAATATGTAATTAAACAATGTTTTGTACCCATATCTATATTGCATTTTCATCAAGGTCCATTGATCAGCGCATAGTTTTGATATCATGGAGGGATAAAAAATTCAACATGGTATTGAATGAGGTTTTGAAATGTACCATATAATTTAAGGGTAACTTTAATTGACATGTAAAATGTAAACTTATCCTTCCGTTCGGGTTCCAGAGATAAATACGGCTGTCAGAGAGATTGTTAAACCACATATTAATCTGTAACGTTGTAATTGAAGTGGTGTTTAGAAGATAGCATATTTGCTATTATTAAGTGGAATTTGATGGTATAAGTGATGGATTTACAATTTCCGCAACCAAAACAAACAGATAGTTGCAACTTATTAAAGGAGGGGAAAATTCGACTTAAAAACCAACTATAGAAATCTGTCTTTCCATACAAAATAGAACAAATGCACGTTTTACATAAATAGAAAAGATCTGATAATGTGCTTAGATAAAAACATCATTAAAGTTTTGAGCTTGTAACTCCAGTTAATTTATGTACAAAGGTACAGTGGTGCGGTTATTAAATAAATAGCATATTGAGAGATACCAATTGTTAGATAGTTAGCTATTGACACACGTATTTATTTAACGCCGTAATTAGGAACTTCCATGATCTACACAGAATAGTTAGAATTTCCACGCCCGAAACAAATGGTTACTGTGAAAGATTTTGGGTGTGCCTCAGAATTTTAAAAAAAAGATTAATCAAAATGTTGTACTTACCTAGAATGAGTTTAGGATTCATCCTGTATAGAGTAAGACACATGTTCGTTGATAATGACGGCGTTGACCCGTAAGTTCCATTGCCAAAGATTTTACTCCAATTATCTTGGATCCTCTCTGTTCTGAAAATTATTGGGGTACGCGATTTGAGGTTTCACGGCTTATGTATTGTGAAATTCACAAAGTGAAATAAAATGGGGTCCAATAAAATGTAGAAGACATTGTAAAACTCGCGACTGAAACGATCAAGGTTCTCCCACGAGCTCAATAGCGCCGTAAGTAATAGATAACCTATCAAACTACACTGACCTAACCACTCCAACACTGATCCCCAATGATAATAATCACTCAGCTATAAATCTGAATGCTACCTTCACTATAAACAAATTTAAAGCTATCTTCGAACCTGAAGCAATAACGGTTTCGCACACCTTATAAAATTGTAACTCAGACAAGAGAACTCGTTATCCTTGATAATACTGCACAGATCCATTTGCGAAATTCCAGTCTCGCAACTCCATAATCAATAAAAAATAACAACTCGAAGATAGAATTGACTTCAATACATACATCTGAAGGTAAGACTTTCGTGGATAATGTGTATCATAGCGAAAAACAAAAAATAAAGATAAGTATCAATATATGAAAACGTGTATCGCACGTTGAGCAAATGTTCTGTAGTAAGGACATTAAATTATCGACGTTAAAGATAAGCATTGAAACATAATCCTCGACAATAGGCCAAAAAATAAAAAGTATCATCATAATTCTTAATATCGCTAAACAAATTCAGCTTGCTAAACCAAATATTAATAGTAATATTAACTTATAAAAAACAGCAATAAAAAATAAACCCTTATAAAAAATTCCAAATGAACTAGTTCGCATATATGTATCTCAGCACGCTCATCTCTTTTTAGATTCCGACATGTCGCAAGGACTACGATTTCTAAGGACAAGTTAGAAATGCACATAAATATAGATTTCGGAAAAGGGATTGGCGGGTTCTATTCTCTGTTAATTCATAAAACTAGGGCGTAGAAAAGCATTCTAATGTAATGAGCTACAAGATTCAGAAATGGGATTGTCACTTCTACTAATCTCTCAAACAAGAATTAGTAATATACAAAACAATAAATCTCAAAAACCCAAAAAAAAATAACCTATAAAATACCGACGAAATGGCTGACTTATAGCAACTTTATACGAGTAAAAATCAAGAATTAAATAGACGAGATCTAAATAGAATGTAGAAACCACAGAAACAGAAAAATGTAACTAACAAACTAAAATAAAGTAAAACGTAAAATCATAAATATAACTTCAAAACGAGTTTTGAGTAATTGCTACTTAAATAAAAAACCCATCCACGCAATAATTAACTACTCATATATCAGAGTCAGTTCACGACTATAGTGTTTTATGTAAGTCACTCTATGTGATGTTTATGTACAATATTTGAGATTAAACCTTTGAGAGAGTAAAATATTCAAAAACACTAATATTATATACAAAGAATTATTCTTATATTCAAAATTTCTATTGATTCATGTGTATAGAGAGAGAGAAAGGTAGAGGTTTATATAGTAGAAGAGAGAAAGTGTAGAGCGTTCAAATGGGGATTAACAAAGAAGGATAAATGTGCTTAGGGTAGTTGTGTATGGTTTATTAGTAATATGAAAGTCTACGTTTTCTCGTACCGTGTTCAAAATTTTTGAGTAAGAAAATGTTATTAGACTAATATCATTATAATATATATTTGGAATATGGATTTAGGTATAGAAAAATATAAATATATGATATGTTTTCAATAATATATGTGAATTCTACTACCCATATGGTCTAGTGCATTATTTAGAATTTTTTTCCTGAATATCTATTAGTTTAATTGTATGGCCCTTAAACTTCTTTCTTATAATTGATAACTAATGTAGACTTTTTTATTTCTATTCGTTTATTTGGAGGGTAAAATAACCAAATCTAATATAAGATAACATATAAAATCCGTAATCAACGCAACGGATACGTTTCATCCAATATCGAACAACCTATGTATACATCAATACAAATTAAGTTCATAATCCTAAAGAAGACTCCGTACATATACAACTTTTCACGACTTTTCAATTTGCATCGAAAGGCCTCATCATGGCAGCTATATATTCAACAAGATATCTATTCATGCTAGCATTAGGATGCTGAAAACGAATACCAGTCCCATTTGCATTATTCAAATAGGGTGGTTATTCAACAAATGTTCTTAAGGTATAGAATGTACCGCTAAATCTGATAGTAGCCATAACACCAAATAAATATATGTTAACCCACTTATTAAATATGTCCCGGTGTGGAGGTTGCCCGTTAATTGTGAAAGCCCCATCAATATGGTAACACCCTATCTCAAAAACCTCCAAGACAAGAAGAACCTAACAACTCTTAAAGACGCACCTCGCCNTTCCTGTGGTGAAATTGTTTTTCAGCAAGAAAGAAGACAGTTCGTCATACCACGCCCTTGGAGCCTGTTTCAAACCATAAATGGCTTTCTTAAGCCTGTAGACGTAGTCTGGATGTTCATTGTAATAAAGAAGTGTGTGTGTTTTCCCTTTCTCTCTCTAGAAAACACACACATGAACTTGAGAATGAAGTAAGATTCCCCAGACTTGTGACTTAAACTTGTGGTTCCTGTAGTAACTAAGAACGGTGTAGAGAGTTCGTGAAGCATCGAATCCCTAAGTACTCAATACTCTTCATCCAACCAACCAACAAGTATGAGACGTAACACCTCTTGATTATCCACATCTAAGTGTGACACTGAGCACTACAACGTAACTCCTTTAAGTGATAGTTAACTAGGTCTTCGTCCGTCCACCCCTTGACCTATGAAAACTAGATAAACCAAGTCTTCGTCACCATGTATGTAACCCTTGGTTAACATATATAGATGTGCCCAACAAGTATCGTCGAAAGTCATGCATCCAACCACCCCTAAACTTTGAGATAAATAAGTACGCATCCGTAAGACTTCACTTCAACCCCAAGCAAAAAATAACGAATTCTCCTTGTAGTCACAAACTACTGATATTAGCCATCGTCATTGTATTATGATTCTTGATCAGGATCGTTTTAAGCAAAACGTGGTGTGTTTTGAGGTGTGATATATTGGTATTCATGTAATGAAACAAGTTAATGAATCATGTTCTTATATAAGGTGTACCAATGATATCATGGAGTAGGTGAGGTGATATATTGGTATTCATGTAATGAAACACGTTAATGAATCATGTTCTAGGATAAGGTGTACCAATAATATCAATGTATTGGGTGTGGTGATATTAGGGTTTAG
>LBNU01020890.1:75827-100358 GCA_014162995.1 Artemisia annua | reverse complement strand
TGGAGTTAAAAGTACTTACCTTAACTCTTGACATGTTGTCGAAGAGATAACTTTCGCACCCTGAGAAACTAGATATTCCCCGTTGACGCGTTGTTGGAGTAAAATTTTTACTTTGTGAAGCAAATCACTAGTGAATTGAAAGTAATTATGCTTCGTTGTACGGTTATCTATGGAACCCGGCCCCGCTTTTATAAGTATAATTTCCTCACAGGTAACATTACCCGCTCGATGTGGGATAGGTTTTCTATCTTGATAATAAGAGAAAGAGGTGCAACCACACAATGAGTATCAATCCTAAGAATCAAGCTCTAGATAATGGGAAGATACAACCAAAAATGCTTGATTTGACAACAATTACTGATGATAATGAGATTATTGATATGGTTGACACAAGTTCTTGCATACATAAAGAATGATATTTAACAAAATCTTGGAGAAAAGATTTTAGTATCATTACCAGTATAGTATACTATCTATGTTTTTGAGGTGTAAACGAGAAATGAGTACATTTGTTTCGCATATTTTGAGACCTCAACAATCTATTCATTATGAACATGTAAATGAACAAATAGAAGAGATTGAAACCTTACAATATGAACAATTTTGAGAAGTAAAAATATGTTCTAATAACGGAAGTTGGAACACTTGTAGAATGAAAGACTGATCTTGTTAGGTGCCATCAAATGACCATTTGTTATCTTATTTGGTTCAATCTTCAATTTACATTCAAATATTCAATGATAAAAAAATCCTTTCTTTTTGGGTATGGTTTAATTTAAAGCCTTTTGTTTTTCTCCAGTTTTCTCCTTTTTTTTGGGGGGTTTTGTTTCACTTCATTTTAATTTAGTATCTTATTCAGCTCCAGCGCGCATCTTTTGGAGCAACATTGGATTTACTAATATAATGTAGCTAGATCTATGGTTTATACAATGTTAAGTCATGCTTTTTGGTTTACAATGTGCCACTGATGTTGCAGGGGTTCGGCGGGTGACAAATTAGCTAGTATAGAGCTATGGAAAATGTAGGTTGTTTCCAGGATTAAAGAAGCGTACCTTCCTGGTTCGTTTTTTGTAAGCTCGTTTAATTAGATACCACCGATTATTGCACACCAATTTACATTTTAAACTGACATTTCCAAGCTAGGGGACACGCCTCTTTTGTTAGTTTTATGAACATAAATTAATAGTCGTGTGTTAGGATCGAACTCGAGATCACGGGATTGCACACTTTACGTATGAAAAGTAAATGAATAATAATTATTATACATGTTAAGAATAATTATTAATAAACACAATACGAGTAACGATCGTTAGTATTTAATGGAAAAGGCTAACGACCGTTAGACGAATATAAGAAAACTTTTGTATATGATTATTTGGCGAGTCAAGAAGGATCCGGAAGCCCTTATGGGCTTATGGACGATCGGCCAAGGGTTCCTAAACCCCAACCCATTCAATCTTGAGCTCCAAGTTATCTCTAGTATAAATACAATTCAAGGGTTATTAGTTTTGACAACACTTGTACACACACAATAACCCTAAATTGTGTTTTTCTCTCCTTTGTTCTTAAGCTCAATCGAACACCCTCTTTACAAAGGGTTTTCGATTTGTTTTTCCTAAAAACATCTTGTGTTTAATTACTTGCATAATCTTTTACTTGAAGTAGTACTTGTGTACAAGAACGTGAATCAAACACACTATTGGTTTGATTCTTGGATTGAATTACAAAAAGGTAAGGGGTAATTCTTATAATCCTATAAACCCTAATTAGGGTTCTTGATTTGAAGAATTGCACAACTTGATTCTTGTTCGGGCTAGAATCACTACGGTACGTTTACTTTAATGTTTGGTTAATTAATTATGCATTATATGATCTTAATTGCTTCCGCTATGCTTACTTGATGCTTTTATTTATATATGTATGACATGAGTATAAAATTCCAACAGTGGCATCATGAGCCGTTATAATGTGTAATTAATTACCAAAACACATAAAAAACGAATCTTGTTTGGTTTTATGCATGTTTTTAGATTTAGGGTTTATAAAAATCAAAAACCTTATTTTATATAAATCAAATTTTTTTTAAAAATTTTAGGGTTTTTGGATTTTGATCTTTAATTTGATTAGAAACCCTAAGAAACATGTTTATGTGTTTATGTATACGTTCTTGTGACTATATGCAATAATTGTTATGTGGAATCCATGAAAATATGCATGTTTAGCATGGATTCACATATATATATTTTTTAATTGTTAAGATTTTACATATAAATTAATTGATAGATGTCGAATTGGGGAAGACTCCAATATTAAGTAATCAATTATGTGTTAATTAAAACCTATAATTGATTTTTTAATAGGATTATCGAATTAAGTTTGCATGTGGCTACATGTTTTATATATATTTAATGGTTATGATATATATGTGTTATTTAGTTGTTTATTTTTTTGTTTAAATTACTTGTTTTTTTGTTTAATTGTGTTAAGACATGTTTATAAACGAAAAAAGGGTAATTTTTGTATAAAAATAATATGGACTAAATAAATAGGGGAATTTGTTTTGGTTTTAAGAGTCATATTTACAAGGTTTAGTTGATTGATGTTTTTGTACAATAGTGTGTGAAAGGCGGACCGAAAGTCGCCGTGATATGTACTTGTAGAGAGGGGTTTTTAAAGCTCATGCACCTACCGGTTCTCTACAACTGCTTGATCGCCGATCTAGACTTACCTATATCACTATTTTACGTACAATATCATCTTAAGGGTGAATTGACTACAATTCCACATGATTACCCGAAACACTAAGCTTTAGGGCTTATGCAAAAGTACGGTATAGTGGACGCTAATTGTTAGTAATTCTTTAATTGGTGAACCCAATACCTCAATTAAAACTTTGTTAATTTGATCTTAGCGAATTGGTAATAAAAATGTTTTGTAAAAACCAATGTTATGAAGTTGTATGCATGCTTCTTCATACATTATTTTGATCACATGTCAAAATTACTATCCTTAAAAATTAAGTCGAATGCCATCTAATTAAAGAACACTTGAAGTTGTGATTTACGTCATGTAAGAGCTTGGCTAGATTGCAATGGAAAGGTGAGCTTATAATTTCATTACTAGCAGATCAACTGAATGTAATGGAATTATGAGGGTTTGCAGTTTTTAAATTAGACGACTTAAATTGAGTAGGAAGTGAGAGCTTGGACTCAAGGCATTAAGATGGGGATGAAACAAGCTTACATTGCAAAGGATTTTGTGAATGTAAATCCCATAATGATCTAAGAATTGCAATATGATATTGGCAATTATTGTTCGACAATTACCTTGTTGAATACTATCATTACTAGCAGATCAATTGATGTAATGGTACTATGTCAATTAAGGATCCTGGCTTTAAGAAAATACTATGGTTTAAATGAATATTTACCAATGGGTATTTTATTTTCTTAAATATTGTATTATCGAAAATACTAAAATTGAATTTTGTTAATTCATTTAATGTATTAATGCAATGTTTATATGAGGTTGTTACATGCACAAGTGGGATAATTGTTATATTTAATTGTGTGCAAGAAACAACTCATAAAGATATGATTTAAAGGATTCTCTTGACTGTAAGGTAAGAGACTAACGTTATAATAGGGTTTATAACACATCTAATTTAAGAAACACTTAAAGTTGTAATTTACGTCATGTGAGAGCTTGGCTAGATTACAATGAAAAGGTAAATTCATACTTTCATTACTAGCAGATCAACTGATGTAATGGAATTATGTTATTTGCAGTTTCTAAATTAGATACCTATTTGAACATGTGTCAATATGATATCAAGATTACTTTAATTTGTATATTTATGAATTCTTAGAATGACATAAATTAATAAGTAATCTAATGCTACTTCAATCTAAATATTTATGTGTTCTTTGAATGACATAAATAAATGAAGAAATAATGTTGTTTTACATTATTGTGAAGTAATAAATTAACTTGAAAATACTATTGAAACCAAGAGATGGTGTTCATAATTACTTTATTTAACATGTTTATGTTTCATTGTAAAGATATAAACATAAAGTCTTTCAATTAGACTTATAATAAAGTAAGACGTTATCTTGTTATGTTTTTAATTAAGACATATACATGAAGTCATTAAATTATTGAATGACTTATAACGTATAGTGGGATTATAACAGTTTATGTTTTCTTGTAGAAACATAGACATGAAGTGACTTTGTCAAAAGTACTTGTGTTATAAAGCATGTAATTGGCTTGAAAATACTATTATACCATTAAAAGGACTTAGTTGGTAAATAGACAAGCCAAAAGGAATATGGTTATCTTAAATATTGTTAGATTGTCTTACAATATTAATCCTAATGAAATACAAAATGTTTTTGGTATGTTCAGTTAGGAAAATCAAACTCTTGTTATAATTGTTTGATTAAAGATAACTATGAATTCTTTTCTTCCAAAAATTATCAAGGTTAGAAAATTGAGTATGGATTAAATACACTCAATAAGACTTCAGCCTAGAAGATTAATAAGACACCATCATATGATAGAATGTGATGAATCACATTAAGTCTTAAATTGAAGTTCTGAATTTGTTCAACTGCTTATGAAGAGGTTATTAACAAAGTAAAGTCAGAAACTATCAATATGTATTTGTAATATCCCAAAAGAGAACATTGTATTGTTGCTCTATTTGCTAAGTATTTATAGATAGTCTTTAAATTACTGAAAGCAAGTGGGAGTTTTGATCTTTAAAGGATAAAATTACAAGATACATAATCTTCTAAAATAAACTAGTGAATTTCATATTGAGGTTAGACATGAAAATGTTAAACTTCAAGATGATGGAATTATCATTCATAGATCCGCAATGATATCTCAGATATTTGATTAATATGTTGAGAATTATTTTTTGATACATTACAAAATATGGAATTGGGTAAAGTACACATGCTATAAAGGATTAAGATGCTGTCCATAAAGATAATCAATTTTGACACTTGGTTTATCTTAATAGTTAGACTAGAAAATGAAGATGAGTTTCTCCAAAGATAAGGTAACCCTTGTGGTTTAAATCTTTGGATAGAAATCATATGGACAATATTGTACACGTATTTAATGCATGTCTTATGACAAGAATATTAATCACATTTAAGCAATTAACTGTGATTGAATATTCTATCCTAAACACATTAAATATATAAAGATTAAGATTGTCATATTTTCATTTATATGAAAATGTCAATTGAATATAAAAACTCTTTCTTGAGAGATTACTTTAGCGAGGACGATAAGTAATCAAAAGGATTTATAAATTCAAATAAATCTTTGGAAGTGTACAAAGTGCAATAATCCATAAATGGATAAATGCATGCATCTAGGATATTATTCTTATGTTTAATTATTAAATCTATGTTTTATAATTGAAATAAGATAATTTCTAAGTATTCCTAAAAGCTAGTGGGAGTATTATGTTTAATTTCCTAAATCATATATGTTGAAAAATATATAAGAAGTAACATTCCATATAAGTAAAATGTTAAGTCTTAGTTTGGAATAAAACTTTACTTGAAAGATTTAGTAAATAAGACATACAACCTTGAAATAAAAGTTTATTATTTAATAAACATGTGCGGTAAATGAATCTAATAGAACATGATATATCATTTAGATAATCTAAATGAATATGTAAAATCTAAGTATGACTCAAGGATTTTTCATGTACATCATGTTATTGTTGTATTATGCTTAAATATAAGATGATTTGACAACATTGATATCTAATTGAAAGTTATTAGATAACTTGTGTAATAAATATTCTAAAAGAATATATGGATATAGAATCACATCATCAGCCTGGAATAGCTTCCAGATTCTATAGATGAACAATTTTTTAAATAGTTGTGAAAATTGTCATTGCTGACAAACTTGAATGTTTGGAAGGCATCATACATTACACAATAGATATTAATTTTACGGGAATTTTAAATAGCATATTGTTGTTTGCATACAATGATGCTAATGAAATTGAGATGACACTCAATACTAGTCATGGTAAGGATTTCATCCTTAGTCATATGTACTAGTTTTGCTTTCTAAAAGTATAGTTGCATTATACATTAAAGAATAAGAATACTTTAAAATGTTTTAGAAGTTTGATTGTCATAAATTGGTGGTTAAGGATGACACACATTTTATGAAATATTATGTGGCATTATCAAAATAGTTGAGTATGCACATAGAAGAACTTCACTAGTTGAATTCTTAAATAAGTATTCTCAAAATTCCGATAGATCAAAGTTGGATGATTTATGTTTTGTCAACAAGTATGAGGCCTGCGCCCGAGCCATCAGTACATGAGGATCCGTCCGTGAATAGGATCCATGGTTGTTCCGAGGTATCCTTGTTTGTTTGAGGTGCGGACTCTTCTTCTGGCTTTTCTACGATGAAGTCTGCGAGTATCTGCCCTTTGATTGCAGTGCGTATGTGAACTCCATTCCTTCAGGGTTGGTGAGAATGAGGCCTGCGCCCGAGCCATCAGTACATGAGGATCCGTCCGTGAATAGGATCCATGGTTGTTCCGAGGTATCCTTGTTTGTTTGAGGTGCGGACTCTTCTTCTGGCTTTTCTACGATGAAGTCTGCGAGTATCTGCCCTTTGATTGCAGTGCGTGGTCTGTAGGAGATGTTGTATTCGCCCAGTAGTACACTCCACTTTCGCAGTCGTCCTGATGCCTCCGGTGTGGATATCACCTGTTTAATTGGCTGATCGGTGATCACAGCGATTGGGTGCGCCTGAAAATACCTGCGTAACCTTTTTGCTGCAAATACTAATGCGAGGACGAGTTTCTCCATCGCAGTGTAATTTATCTCCGTCTTGTTAAGTGCTTTACTGACGAAGTAGACTGGTGTTTGCACGGAATTCCTATCTGTTAACAGTACTGCGCTTATTGCGCCATGTGTTGCGGATAGGTACACGATCAGCTCTTCTCCTGGTTGGGGTGCGACTAGCTTCGGGAGTGATGCTATTGTTTGCTTGAGTTGCATAAAAGCTTCTTCCGCTTCTGTAGTCCAGCGGAAATCTCCTTTCTTCATACACTTCTTGAGTGTCTTGAATAGAGGGAGCGATTTGTCCGCTGATTTTGAGAGGAATCTGTTCAGTCCGGCCAGCTTTCCGTTCAAGGATTGAGCCTCTTTCAGGGTGCGTGGTGAGGGAAGTTGGATGACCGCGTCTGTTTTATCAGGGCACGCTTTTATGCCATCTGGCTCTATTAGATAGCCCAAGAACATACCCTCCGTGGCCCCGAAGGTGCACTTCTTAGGGTTGAGCTTCATGTTTATTTTCCTCAGTGTGTTAAAGGTTTCCTCTATGTCCCGCACTATTTCCTCTTCCGTGTGGCTTTTTATGACGAGGTCGTCCACGTAGACTTCCAAGTTTCGGCCCACTTGCTTTTCGAACGCGGCATCTACTAGGCGTTGGTATGTGGCTCCTGCATTCTTAAGGCCGAATGGCATTTTTGTGTAACAGAAGACACCTTGGCTCGTATGGAAGGCTGTTTTTTCCTCGTCCTCTTCTGCCATCTGGATCTGGTGGTACCCTTTATATGCGTCCATGAAGCATTTGAAAGGGTAACCGCATAATGATTCCACTTTCCAATCAATTTCTGGAAGTGGATAGCAATCCTGTGGGCATGCCTTGTTCAGATCTGTGAAGTCTACGCACATCCTCCAGCTGCCATCGCTCTTCTTCACCATTACTGGGTTTGAGAGCCAGTCGTGGTAGAATACTTCACGCATGATCCCTGCGTCTACCAGCTTGTGGACTTCTTCTAGCACTGCCTTTGCGCGCTCGGGAGCCTGGCCCCGTTTCTTTTGTCGCACCGGGTTATATCCTTGTCGGATGTTCAGCCTGTGTTCTGAAATAGACCGTGGTACCCCTGTCATGTGTTTGGGTTCCCATGCAAAGACGTCTAGGTTCCGCTGAAGGAGTGTGCATATGGCAGTTTTGCCCTTGTCGGACAATGATCCGCCCAAAGATACCTGTTGTTCAGGGTAATCTGGATGAATTGCCACTTTGATGTTTGGGATTTTGGTCGCTTGCTGTGTTGGCATCGGTGCTGCTTCGTTGTGAACTGCGTTACATTCACCAATCGGTGTGATGTTGTTGTAGAGCGTAACGATGCCGCCCTCTACTGGAAATTTCATCATACCGTGCGCGGTGGATGGTACTGCGCGTAGGGCAGATATTCCTGACCTTCCAATAATCCCATTGTATGGCGAATGGGACCTGATTACCATGAAATTCACCCATGCCGTGGTTGAGTGTTCATCGTTGCCCAGGGTAACTGGTAATCGTAGCTGTCCTATGGGCCATATCTTTTCGCCGGCAAATCCGGTTAGTGACATGATAGCCGGAGTCAACTGCTGCTTGATATTAGGTTGGAGTTTGTTGAAGCAGTGCTCGTACATGATATCCGCAGATGCTCCGCCATCGATATACATACGGTGTATGTTGTGTCCTCCAGCCTGGATTTCGATGATGAGCGGCTCTGCTATTGCGTTGTCCGCGGTTAGGGGTGGAAAGGATATTTTGTTTCCCCTTGAGAAGCGTTGAGTGACCTTTTGTTTGGTGTTGCGATCCCATGATTGTATCATGAGGATCGTTCCTTGTTTGTCCTTAGGGTTATCCTTCTTTCCCTCGGTTCTGCTTCTATCCTTTCCTTCCTTTATGTTTTTCACTAAGTGGTCCAACCTCCCTTCCTTTACCATCTTGTCGATGAGTTGGCGGAGTTGGACGCACTCATTTGTGGTGTGGCCTTTTTGGCCATGGTAGTCACAGTATCCATTACCAGTGCGCTTTTCCTCTGGGGTGCGCATCGCTGGAGGTTTTGGGAAGTTAGCACCCTCTGCTGCGAGTATCTCTCCTGGAGTTTTCGTTAGTGGGGTATACTTGTCGTTACCCCGTCTGTTCCTGTCGTTGCGGTAACTCCTGGCGCTACTGTTGCGTTGCTCGCTGGGTGGTTTCCGCTGTTGGTCTTGTTGTTTATAAGACGAATAGCCTTTCTTGCTATCTGCGGCGGCGGCCTCACCCTGGATGAAGGACCTGGTGCGCCTCATCATGTCCTCCAGGGTAGTTGGTACCCCATCATGGAGCTTTTTAATAAGCTCTGGATTGCTAGCCCCGTTCATGAACGCTGAGATTTTCAGTACCTCTGGACATGCTTTAAATTGCATGCATTCGTCCTTGAAGCGTTCCATGAAGGCACTGTCGGTTTCGCCCTGGCGTTGCTTTATTCTGGCGAGATCGACAGGATTTTTGGCGCACTTTCTCCTTTGGGTGAAATTTGAACGGAATGCTTTCCGTAGCGTTTCGTACCCATCAATGCTTCTACGTGGAAGCTTGCTGAACCAAGAGCGGGCATTTCCCACTAACGTCGAATTAAACATATGGCACCAAACGGGCTGTGGCCAACTCTCGATGGCGGCTGCAGATTCAAAGACTTTTAGGTGATCATCGGGGTCACCTGTGCCGTCATATGTTTTAACGTTAGTGGGTAAGCGTCGCCTTTTATCCTCGGAAAAGTCACTAATGCGTCTGGTGAACGCATCGATCGTATCTCGACGCCAGGGGCGAGATATGTCCTCGCTTCCCCGGGTGGGATGTTCCCTTCTTGACTTCCAGTGGCCCGTCTCTCTTTCCTCGTTGTCCGAGGAATCTGTAATGGATGGGTTTCTCCTCCTGCGGTTGTTGGGGCGGTTGTCCTCGGAATCAGTGGAGGATGGTGTCCTCTTCTTCCTGCGATTATGTCGAGCATTGCTCGAGTTCGTTACAGAGGGATCTCCACCTGGGGAGGGCTGTCGCTCTCCCGATTTCTCTCGGACTGGCCGACCTCCGATCCTATCATGGACGCTGCGACGGCGCCCGCTAGTCTCGCTTCCCGAAGGATATTGTCCATCCCTGGGTGCGTCTTCGTCCACCCTTTCCCCAATCCTGTTGAATACTGGGGTTCTGCGGGCGCGTGGCCTCCTGCGGGGTGGCGAGTATGTTTCGCGTTCTGAGTCAAAACTTAGCCGAGCCTGGATGTCTCGGTTCGACCTTCGCCTTGCTTCCTCTCGCACGTATGCGGCTAGGGATTCAAAGTTCCTACTCACAAACTCTCCTGGTGGTAGGTTAGGTATGAGTCCCTCTAGCGTGGATGCGTTAGCCCCCGGATGGGGTTCCTGGGGTCGTTCCGGTGCTGGGGGTGGCCCGGATGGGTAGTTCTCCGGCACTGTTTGAGCGGGAGTAGTGAACGCATCCTGCGTTGTTTCCCTCGTGGGGTTAGTGGGGCCCGAGATCCGGTCGAACACCCTTGTGGAAGTGGTACGCGGTTCTGGGTTTCTTTCCTCGGTTCCGCTAGTTGTCCCAGTGACCGGTCTCAGGTTCGAGTCGTTCGGAGGTCGCAGTTGACTCATCTTGGTATTCTAGTCTTTTTGGAAAGCTCTTAGTGTTAGTGGTCCCACGGATGGCGCCACTTGTTGATACAAAAGTTGGCAAGACTTGGCTTGAGTACCAATTCGGATGTTTAATGCTTTGGAACCTGCGCACTAAGAGAAACAAGAAACACCGTTAGGCTTATCGAGGGATTGTTTCCCCCGATTATCCTCCGGCGTGAGAGTAAGTAATCGTAGTTTTAGGGTTTAAGAGTTGGAATGGCGTATTCAATCGTACCTCTGCGAGGGTTAGGGTCCCCTCTATTTATAGGCGTGTAACCGATAAGGGTTACTTGTTCCTTACTCCAAGGCGTGTCCGCCTATATCGGATATTTGGTAAATATCCTCCTAGTTTAGAAGATATCATCAATCTGTTCCATAAATACGTATTGGGCTTGAGCCTTTGTGGGCCTGAGCCGTCCACTTGTTGTGGGTTTTAGTAAAGCTTCGCATTCGTGGGCCGCATGGGCTACGAATATTATTATAACGGCCCACTTGTAGTGGGCTTGCGTATTGGATGGGTCCGTGACCCGAATCCATACCATACGTCATCAATGGAGATTATAAAAAGAGATTATTTTTATAAGCTACATGAATGGTTGGCAAAAATAGATGGTGCTAGTGATGTTGCTGTGCTGATGCTGGTGCTAAAAAGACTATAAAAAAAGATTATTTTATAAACTACATGAAGTAACCTTTGATTTTAAGAGATTATGAAAGTTAAGTTTTCTTTTTTTTTTTTTTTTTTTCTTTTTTTTTTTTTAATCTCTTATAAGTTATGTCTGCCAAACAAAGATTACTTTTTAAGTAGTTTGTTTTTTTTTTTTTTAAATAAGCACAATCTTTCATAATCTGTTGCGCCAAAAACACCCGTAACATTTGATTTTAAGAGATATTTAATCTCTTATAAGTTCTGTCTACCAAACGAAGATTATTTTTTAAATAAACATAATCTATCCATAATTTTATGTGACAAACATGCCCTTAGTGGTCCTACATATGGGAGGACACAACCCTCACACAAAATTATATAAATTATATGAATTTTTTTATGAAAATATTGTCCTAAATTATAAATATGAATAATATTTTGTTTTTTTTTTATTTTATAAAACATAATCAATTCGTAGTTTTTAAATTTGTGGTTCGAGAAAAATAAGACCGGATTGAATTAGATTTTAAGATTCTATGGTAAAGATCGAGATTTTTTCTAAGATTTAAGCTTGCTAAGTTCCTATATATGATTCAGATCGTTGCTTTGTAATATCGTAAAATCGTGATCGGATAAACAACTTTAAAAAAAAAACGAAAAAAGTGAGATTGAAAAGTAGAACTCCCTCCGAAAACCAATCATTTTCATTTTCAAAAACAAGAAGCATGTGAGTTTCAGCTTTTTCTTCTTTGCCATGTGTTGATGACTACATTTTCATAAATGTTTTTCAATGCCTTCACTACAACCCATATTCACCTACCTTTTTTTTTAAACATCACATTTCAAATACAACTACTTCAGTTTAAGAACCCATCTCTAAAACCCTAACCATTTCTTGAATCTTGATCAAGATCACATAATGTGGCAAGTTCTACTAGCTGCAGCTATTGCAGGATCTGGGTATGCTGCAAAAAACATTCTTTGTAAAAATGAAAACAAACCCACAAGTGATTCACCCAAAAAAGTTGATTTAGCCAACAAAGATTCATTCTTGGATCAAGAAACATCATCAGTTTTTAGGTTTTCTAGTACTTGTAACGAGTCGAAGAATAATCGAAAGAAATTGGGGCGTGGCGGGGTGAAAGGAAATGGTGCAAGGAAAAATGGGTCTGAGAAAAAGATTGGTGGTGAGTTAGTTGGTGATAAAGGAAAAAATGGGAAGAAATTTGTAGTTAGTTTAAAGAAGAGGCGAACCGGTAGAAATGCTTTTGCGAAATGTGATTCTTTTGATGTTAAAGGTAGTTTCTGCGTTTAAAGTAAATGTTTGTTTTTGTGGGTCTTCGGGTTAACACAAGTAAAAGAGATTGCGCTTAGTAGTAGACTAGTAGTTACTAGAAGCTTATCAGCTTTAAGTTAAATAACCATACCTAGATAAGCACCTCCGCCAAGGCTTTTTATAGAACACTTTATTTGAGCTAAATAAGCTGTTTGAAAACTTATAATAGCTTATTGTGTTTTGATGAACTGCGTATATAAGATTACCCAAACACCCCCTTTGTGTATACGAAAGTTCTTACTTATGCATCTTCTTAGAATGTCCTGCATATTTGTTCCCCTTGGCCAAATTAGTTTTGTTTATGAAAAGATGAGCATCGTTGAATTAAGGAAGTAATAAACAAAGGGGAGTGAAATGTAATTGTGAAGAGAGCAACACTAGATACGTACACTGATTAGAGAGAAACACACGCTTTAAGAGAAACATATTACCGAGTACATATATGGTTTAGCATAATGGGTCCTTTGCTGTTTTTGGCTAGTCTTGCAAATCGATAGAAATAAAAAAGATGGCCCAAACATTGGAACACCACCTAAGGTAGCTCGTGATTAGTAGAGAATCCGAATATCATACTTTTTGTCAATTGATTATTGCCTGCATTACTAAGATTTGCTGAGTGTTTGCTCTATAGAAGCTTATCATGAAGTTGTCTTTGTTGTTGTTTACTTGCTTTTTAGTGTCTGCGTTTGCAAGTCATTCAACATGATATGAAAACTGCGATTTTTATTACACTGGATTCAGAAAGTTTTTACAATCATATATTCATATGTAATGTATTCAGATAAATCATCTTTTGGGTATGGGGTTGGAGTTGGTATAATGTACATGATGTCAGCTGGAAAAGCCGAAATCAATAGGCTAAACACAGCAGTAGACGAGACTGCCAAGGTCGTTCAAGAACTAAAAGCTGAGATTTCCAAAAGAAAATCATCGGGCGATTTCATGGTTGAAACAACTGTATATCAGAAAGGGGTGGATATCAAACCAGATCAATTGTTTCTCAAGAAATCAAGCATGGAGAACGATGATATTGATGTTGGATATGCAAGTAGCATTCTTACAGAAGAACCGCAGCAGAATGTGCTGGAAATGGATCAACTTGAAGCCGAACTTGAGTGTGAGCTTCTAAAGCTTCATGTGTCCGCCACTGAAACTTCATCTTCTTTTCAGGTACTCAATATATGTATCCCTTCACTTTCTGTCTACTTTTACGAGACAGTACAGCGTTTAGACACAAAGACTAGTTCATTTGGCTTTCTCAAACCAAACTTCCACTTTAAGTCTAGGTGGTGCTTGGATGTGCGATTTGAAAGTGATGTGTCATACACTATAACAAAGATTAAATAATCAACTATAATAAAACATGTTGCAGACTATAGTGTTTGAATGTACTTATGCCATTTGAAGTTGTGACAATCAGATAATCAGAAGTACTAGTGTTTGTCCTAACTCCTAATATGCAGTAAGATAAGTTGAAAACTTGACAGAGAAAATGATCAAAAAGACCATTTTGTAAACTTAGGAAAAGGTTTTGTTTGGGAGTAAAAATCACTCAAACTAAAACAAAATTAGGTAGAATTTTTTTTGCCATGAGATAATCAGTTTTCCATGGTATGTATGTCCAAACATTTCTCATCTCGTCGTTCCAAAACACACATCCAAGCAACCCACCATAAATAATCAGCGGGTTTTTCGGCATGCCACGTATGTGTAAGAGAGATGAAAATGCGATTGTGGGTCCTTATGAGATCTGCTAAATGGAGGAATATAACTAAATGTCAAGTCATTTTTCTTATTACAAAACTTTGATACACGCAAAGTCTGCTTAAGCGGCTTCAAGAAAGCAACTTTGCAGGATTTCTTGAATGTAAACTCACATATGTGCTAAATTGCCTTTACTTTTAAGTTGACTTGATAGCTTTGAATCAAGTCATAACTCACAAAATCTTACTTAACGTTATCTGATTATGTATCTCAATTTGACGTATTCTACAGAACAAACCTTCCACTGAACATCGCTCCCAGCCACAAGATCTTGATTTGGAGTTCAATCATTCTAATGGTGTAATGCCATTTGAACTTGATCAGAAATTATGTCATCTGCTAATAGAACAGCAGGAAAGTCAAATAGTTGACTTAGAGTCGGAACTGCAACACACAAATTCCAAGCTCACGGAGAAAGAATATGAGCTTCAAGCATTAAAGGATTGCGTTAAACGTCTCACTGAGTTTTCCCTAACATGTCCCTCAGGTAGAGTTTGACCTTTAAAGTCAAACATACCACTTCCATTAGCAGTTGCAATGTTTAAAGGTTTATCAAATTCTCTACTCTTTATTATAACTTAAAATTTTTAATTTTCAGATGATGAAAAAGAAGGCGAGGTTGATGAAGCTCATAAGAAGATGATAAATGGTCATGGAAGATCAATGGTTGGGATCAAACGGGCAATTGACTTCGATTGAAATGTTTATCTGGATATACTAACCTAGCTAAATTGTTATACAAAATGTACATTTTAAAAGTTAAATCTTGATCTTAGGTATTTGAGTACTTGTTAAGATTTCGCTGTTTGTAACAGAATTCTTTTTTAGGATTTACAATCTATGTGGAAGTTTAAACAACGATTTTGCAGTTGAGTGATATTGTCAAATAGGCCCATCAGCCGTCGTTCATTGTATGACGCCTAATGATAACATATCTGATTGATGATCCATCAGTAGTTTGTTTAATTTGGTGTTTTGTGTTTTGTATGCTAAATCTAGCAAGTTTATCATTATCCATCTGTTCTAATGTGTTCAAATGAATCACCTTTCTAGTAGTAAAGCCACCCTCGAAATGGCCAAGGCTTTATAACCAGGTGTAACTCGGAAGCTGGCTTAGCTGTTAGCATGCGCTATGTAATGCGAGGCTAAAGTCACTAAACACAGCATAGACGAGACATATATGGCTGTTTAAGCATTGAAGGATTGTGTTATAAAACTCACTTATTTTTCTCTACAACATCCCAAGGCCCACATACCAGTTTCATGTAACCATATTTTCAAATACAGTAATACTGTAGTAATGTTCCATGGTTGATTAGTACATAGTTCACAGATTTTGTTTTATCACTTTATGGAATGCATGTAACTAAAACAGTTTAGTGGATCTGACCAATAACAGTTTTACCAGTACTTATAGGATGGTTAATTTTACTGAGTAAAACTTCACAAGTTTTTCAAGTACCATTGTTTGGTCAAACCAAAAGGACAGTTGACTAATGATTGAAATGTATTTACTGCATTTACAAACCTATTTACGTACTCAGTATCTTTCGTTGATAACAGCATATATTATGTTCTTATAAGACACAGAATAGTCTTAAAAGCAAAGTCGACGAAACGGATCACAAGCTCGTTTGATCTTGCGATTGACCCTTTAATACCGGTTCTAATCTATTCATTATTCATTGTTTTCTCGTCTATCCAGCCGATCCGTGAACATGTTCAAGTTATAATCGGTCTGTTATCACGAAACTAATACCATTGGCCTTAAAACTTTAATGAACTTAAACCAATGTTTTTTAGTTTCTTACCCGAATGTGTTCTCAAGTTCGTCATGTATTTGGACTATTCTACAACAACTACAACACATGATATACACTGAAAAGTATTGATGTTTTGATTGTCTAATATCTAGTCTAGGCTTAGGTTGTAAGTATGTTGGTTTGATGGGGGCCTGTTTTTTAGTGGGGTCTAAAGACAAGTTCTTTGATTGAGTGCAAGAAAGGAAATAATTTCTGAAACCCATGTTGACATAAAGTTTTCTTGTTGATTGGAGTGTTGATTACCCTACTAGAATATGATCTGTCACCTCATTTCTTGAAACCCATGGGTTAGATTGTGTGTTTTTTTACCCTTTTTACATCTTACTGTTATGATTTTATATGGGATGATTTATGGTTCTTTTCAAATAATTGGACTATGAGAATGAACTAAACTTTGAGTAATAATATCCCGCTAAAAAGCAAAGATGATATGAGGCATAATCTAAGGAGAGGTAAAAAGTTGAGGACACATTTTATCATTTTGTGTGTTTGGAGAAAGGATTATAAAGCTAAGTTATGATTCGATGTTTTAAAGTTCGAGTTGACCCGGCTGGTTCAACTGGTACCGTTTTTAAGATGATAACATGTTTTATTGGCGGTTGAACTAAAAACTCGGCAGGTTTAACTAGAAAACCAGTTTTTAGAACATCGTTTATGAAATCAGTTGCGAGGATTAGGAGTTCTCGTTAAACTTTTTATGTTTACATGTTGAAATATATATGTTTACTAGACGAGTACCCGTGCATAGCAACGGGATTTTATAGCGATAGATAGTTTATTGATAAAAAAAGTTTATAGGTTATAAACGAAAAATAATAAAAGTTTGAAGATTTGGGAATTAAACATAATGTTTTGAAACCCGGTTCGACCCGGGTGGTTCAACCGGTTGAACCGTCCCGGTCGAAAAATAGGTCGATTTAAACCGGGTCAACTTGCTAGGTTGGGTCGAAAACGGGTCGAATTAAACTGGGTCAACCCGCCGGGTTTGAAGCGTCACGGGTCAACCCGGTTTGTGTTTTAATTGGTTTTTATTTAATTTGATAGATATGTTTTTAATTGGTTGTACAATGTGAATAAATCATTCTACTTTTAAGTAATGGATAATGTTTTGAAACCCGGTTCGCCCCGGGTGGTTTAACCGGTTGAACTGTTCCGGTCGAAAAATGGGTCGATTTAAACCGGGTCAACTTGCTAGGTTGAGTCAAATTAAACCGGGTCGACCCGCCGGGTTTGAATCGTCCCGGGTCAACCCGGTTTGTGTTTTAATTGGTTGTATTTAATTTGATAGATATGTTTTTTAATTGGTTGTACAATGTGAATAAATCATTGTACTTTTAAGTAATGGATAATGTTTTGAAACCCGGTTCGACCCGGGTGGTTCAACCGGTTGAACCGTTCCGGTCGAAAAATGGGTCGATTTAAACCGGGTCAACTTGCTAGGTTGGGTCGAAAACGGGTCAAATTAAACTGGGTCAACCCGCCGGGTTTGAAGCGTCCCGGGTCAACCCGGTTTGTGTTTTAATTGGTTTTTATTTAATTTGATAGATATGTTTTTAATTGGTTGTACAATGTGAATAAATCATTCTACTTTTAAGTAATGGATAATGTTTTGAAACCCGGTTCGCCCCGGGTGGTTTAACCGGTTGAACTGTTCCGGTCGAAAAATGGGTCGATTTAAACCGGGTCAACTTGCTAGGTTGAGTCAAATTAAACCGGGTCGACCCGCCGGGTTTGAATCGTCCCGGGTCAACCCGGTTTGTGTTTTAATTGGTTGTATTTAATTTGATAGATATGTTTTTAATTGGTTGTACAATGTGAATAAATCATTGTACTTTTAAGTAATGAGGTGTTTTAATAAGAGTATTAATTACATTTCACTTTTCTCTCTCATTTTACGATTATTGAAAATTCAACATTTCTTGAAAACTCAACATTGACCATTTTTCCATTATAGGTAGTATAGATTGAAGGGTTGTAAATTGAGGTATTTTAAATCATATGATATAACGTTTTAGAAATAAATGGACGAGCTAGTTTCATGAATTTATTTAGACTAAAGTTGATATATTTAAACATTATATTATTACTAATTTTAACTTAGACAATTGGATACAATCACATTACACAGAAATTGAAAAAGTTTTAATCACGCATTCTAAAGATGTGATAGCATGAACTAGTCAAATAAATTATACCAAGATCAAGCTTAAACTATTTTCATACAAATATAAAATGTATAATACGTAACATATAAAATGTACAAAGATAAATTCATAATTTAAAAAGTGTTAGTTACGCGTTTTAAAGATGTGAGAACATGAATTAGAAAAACAAATTATTTCTGATAAAGTTTAAACTATTTTCATACAAATATAAAGTTCATATACGTAACATATAAATATACAAAGATTAAATTTCATGCTGCCAAAAATAAATTTTCAGTAAAATAAAATATCTTATATAACAATTAGGTACGATAATTGTATACATACATATAAAATAATTACACAGTGATATAAAAATAATATTTGATTATATGTTGAAATAAAAACACTATAGAATATTTAAATATGATCATAATGTTGATTTGGTTATTATAAAAATAAGTAAATGATTCTCATATTGATTAATTCATACATTATATAATTAATTACATAATGAATATTCATATTAAGTAATGCTGTAAATTAAAGTTAAAATCTCTTCAAAATTTATTACACCTCCAACATGAACATAGCTAAATAATGAATGTTTTAGATATGTTAAAATGATATATTTATATTTATATTAATCATGACGAAAAGACAAGCATAATGTATATAATTGTGTATATTAAAATATGAATTAGCATGTGTTTTCGACATATATATATGTCGATTGTTATTAAATTTTCAATGTAATTTTAAATGTAAATAGCATTGAAAATTTAATAGTTAAATGGTGTGAAATAAAACTTTTGTGCACTAAGTTAGGAAGGCAACTAAAATGGTTTTTCAAATTATTTTCACATTTAATATATCAATCAATGTCATGTCACATTTTTTTCAGTCACATCACATTACATCATTTCATGCCAGCGTTAGACGTCGAAATATCGTTGTTGCAATGAAAAAATTCAGAAAACCCTCCTTGACTTTGTAACGAGTTACAAGAATTACCCGATATTTTTAGCTTTTTAAGGTTGTTAATATAATAAACTTTTTTTTAATCAAATATCTAGCAATTTCTTTAAAAAAAAACACCAATAAAAAGGTCTTTAACTTGCGAACATAATAAGCTTAATATTACAATACTTTTGACTTGTGTACCATTTTATGAAAAGATTTGAGGTTAACTTTTTAAACTAAATGTTTATTGCGAAAAAAAAAATACTTAAACTATATAATTATTAAAAACTACCTTAAAGTTATGTTAAATGTAAATTTAATAGAAAATTTTAAAACACACTCTAAAGTATATAACAAATTACAAAGACTAACTTAAACTTTCACTTTTTTCAATTTGTTTTTTATAATGAACTTTATTTATCAAATATCGAATAAATATTAAACAATTTTCTTACAAAATATACCAATTAAAATGTCTTTAGATTTCGAATAAAATTAAACCAGTATTGCAATCCTTTTTTACTTACGTATGATTTTATATAAAAAAAAATGATCAAATTTTGTATTCAACTTCTTAATTTTCTGGTAATAGGTCAAAATTTAGTAATTTTGTTATAAAAATATACAAATATAAAAGTTTTTAACTTTCAAATAAAATGAGCTCAGTATTACAATGCTTTTAACTTACATTTTATAAAACATTGGGATTATAATACTAAATCAACTTCTTATTTCTCTGGTAATAAATCAAAATGATTGCAAATATTTGAATGATATAAGTGGTAGATGCATTAAAATAATCAATATTAGTTTATGGAATAGTTTTCATATACATTTTACTTTTAGAGTGTAAACTATTTGGTTAAAATAATTATTGGTACGATAATTGAAATTTTGTGGTTTTATAATTATGTTAGGTTAATTAAAAAAATGAATTACATTATATAATTTAATTATACGAAAACACATGAATATCAAACTATATAAACACATGTAAGATTTTTTCACAAAAAGGGTAACGTAAATAAATGATTTTAAATTATTATATAATAAAAATTATATTAAATAATACACTATCTTATTGCGCGGGCATTTTAACCGTCGTTAATCTAACAATTTTTTACTCTAATGTAGATATTGTACAAGATTTTAATCGTGGGTGTTGTCATATTCACAAGACTATACATAGTCATGTGAAAGCAACCAAGTGTCCGTTGTAGAGAGTGACTCCAAACATGTACTTACAATAACTTATCTCTTTTACGTTGCCTTTTTCTTTATATTTTACATAACTTGTTTGATAGAATTTATACTATTAATGTTTCCTTTATTGTTGTGTACATTTTGATTCTTAATGTATATATATAAAAAAAAGGTTGTTCGTAAAAGGAAGAGTAAATTACACATAACGTCCATGATGTTGTACCATTTTTACATTTTTTTTTTTTTTTAAATAAATACGTCAACAATCCTTAACAACCTCATTTCATAACTCTTGAAGTCCTTTCCACAAACGTCAGTTAATAAAGTGAATTAATTGTTGTCAAATCTTTGAATGCAGATTTCTTTTTTAATTATTTGTTATGTAATAGTAGTATTAATTTTAGTGTGTTTCCTTGATATTGTGTTGTTAATAAAATGAGGGGAAAAAATAGATGTTATAAAGGTAATATGAGGTTGAAGATGAAGATAGGTACATTGACAAAAACTACCCTCGTGTGATATGCACGTGACATGAGCTAACATCATATGCTAATGGTTGTTTATGGAAAGGACTTATGGCATTGTGAAATGGAGATGTCGATGACGATTGACGTATTTATTTCAAGAAAAGGACTACATATAAAAATGATACAACATCAGAGACAAACGGTGTAGTTTCCTCGAAAAGGAATATGATATGACTTCTAAGTTACTCCCTTTGTTGAAAGTGTTCACACTGTTATTCTAAAATGTCTTAAAATAAGTGTTTAATTTGTATTTCAACAAAGGAGAAGTATTTTTGTGGGCGAAAGTAAGATTTGATTGATGAATAGTGTAGTTAATAAGATTTTTTAAAAGTTTGTGCATTTTGTAAATAGACATTAATTATGAGACGGAGAGAATAACGATTAGAGATGGCAACTATATAATGGTCATAAAAACTAGTCCGAGTGGAATGTTATGTTGCTTCTAAGTTATTTTTTTTTATTAATTTTTTTTTCACATAAAATATATTAGTTTTGATTTAAACTCGTTTGACTCATTTTCCAACAAGTCAACAAGTTTGCGTGAGCTTGTTTCGAACCTCTATGAAAGTATATGAATATATGTACATAAACAAATTTTGATGTCAAAATTTCAAATAAAGTGAAAATAATTTATGCAAATTTCAATGGAAAAAGTAGTGAAACAATAATAACTTATCCTTGACACCAAATCTTTTGCCTTTTCAAGTAAAATGTTGTCTCATTAGACCCACCCGTGCAAATTTCACATAAATAATAAAAGAGATGTGATACATGCCTAACCGTGGACCTACCGCATTAATAACTTGTACATTTGATAAATGTACAAGTTATTAATGCGATAGGTCCACGGTTAGGCCTATTTATTAGGCCCATCTATCATTTTTGATAATAAAAAAATACTGAGTAAAGACATTTAACTTTATTAATAATAAATTCCATTTAAAGAATAAAATTTGCAACACTTTACTCGACTTAAAGTTCTAAACAATCCCGTTCAAAAAAAAAAAGTCCTAAACAATATTTATATTTTTAAAAACAACAATGAATTTTGTTACCTCTCCAACATCTAGTCTCAACGTTATTTTTGAAAAGCTCTTTGTATATCTATACTACATATAAAGGAAAAATAGTCAATCTTGAAAAGTGGAAAATTGAAAAGTCAAGTAATGTGAAATCGTGAAAAATCTTATTAAAGTAAATTATGAAATGTAATTAATACTCTTATTAAAACACCTCATTACTTAAAAGTACAATGATTTATTCACATTGTACAACTAATTAAAAACATATTTACCAAATTAAATACAACCAATTAATACAAATCACAAACCGGGTTGACCCGGGACGCTTCAAACCCGACGGGATGAACCGATTTAATTTAACTCGTTTTCGACCCAACCTAGCAAGTTGACCCGGTTTAAATCGACCAATTTTTCGACCGGAACGGTTCAACCGGTTGAACCACCCGGGTCAAACCGGGTTTCAAAACATTATGTTTAATTCCCAAATCTTCAAACTTTTATTATTTTTCATTCATAACCTATAAACTTTTTTTTATGAATAAACTATTTGTCGCTATAAAATCCCGTTGTTATGCACGGGTACTCGTCTAGTATTTAAAGAGTATGGATCTAGTGAGAAGAATTAATGAAATAGAAAAGTGAGAAAAAATTATAGCCTCATATTTCAAATAAGGAAAGAGAAATAATAGGAGATGCATCTATTTTTCATGGGTGCATCTAATATTTGTGGTTTTAGTTTCTTCTCATTCTTCTCATCTTAATTATATTTCTCATTTGATCCTAAGTCTATATTTAAAAGGTCTAAAGTCTATAGCGGTAACAATGACAAATAACATACTCGTCAACTCAACTTTCGGCAGTTTCTCTCTCCACAATCAAAATTACCACCAACAAAACATAACAAGACAACCAACATCACTACCAACTTCTACTTTTTTTTTTCTTTTATATTAAACACTAAAATTAGAAAGTTCATCAAAAATTAAAAACATTACATTAATAATTCAAATAAAATAAAATAAAAACACTATAATAAAAAACAAAAACTTAACCTAATAGTCTAAATTATATTTCGCTTTAATTTGTTACTTTATCTCCATCAATGATTCTCATTGTTTTTCAGTTAAATGCTCATAGAGACAATGATAGAACAATATCTCTTTATTGCGTTGTGTTTCTTGTTAAAAGTTAAACATTTGAAGTTGCCTTTGTGCCTACTCCCTTTCTTGCATTTCCATTTGTTGCTGCTTCAGCTCCAAAAAGACGTATGGTCTTCCTTTTTTTAGGAAAAGATACCCAAGTGGATGTTTTTCCATTTATCGACCAACAAATCAACAAATGGTGCGTGAGCAGCAGCAGTTGAAGATTCTGATGGAATGGACGAGGATGACGCTTTCTTCTTAACTTAGTAACTGCCCATTGGTCGAACTTCACGAACCTCTTCCTCTTTTGAATCACCCGCTTCGTCGTTGAGATTAAAACCACCATGTGACGAGTCTGATGTGTTGAATAAGGCGGTACCTGATGTCTTTGATTTTTTGTTTGCATAAAATTTGGTTTTGTAAAATTTTGGCATTTTTATATCTTGCCAATTTTTATGTCCTTGATGAGGTGAAAAGTGTTACGCTTTTAGGGGGTCATTTAACCCCTAAATCGTTATTTTATGATCAAATATTGCCTTTAATCGTTCCTTTTGTCATTTTAGGTACTTTCAGGAGGAATTCTCAAAAACATTGCATTTTGGACTTTTTGGAGCATAAAAGTGAAGAAAACGACAAAGTCTCAAATCAAGCTGGAATTCCTACCTGACGGCGTCAGGCTTTGGATGCTGACGCCGTCACCTTAAGATGAAGAGGTGGATTCGGAATCTACTAGACGACCAAGTAAAGAATTATCACATTTACACCTGACGGCGTCAGGTGTTACAAATCCTAGGCCGTCAGGTGTTAAGCTAAAGAGAGACGACCCAGAAGGTTTATAGAGTGACGGCGTCAGAAGCAGATCTAGGTGATCCGAAAACCCTAGACACGGCGAGTTGACGGCGTCAGGACCTATAACCTGACGCCGTCAAAGTGTAAAATATATATATACTTTTCTAATTTTTATTCATTAAGTGTGTAACTTTTGGGAGAAATTTAGGGATAAACCCTAGGTCGTGTTTTTGATGCGTGGTTTTGTGACCTTACAACAGGTTTTACCTCTCGAGGGATCTCAAGAGGCTTACAACCCCACCAGGCAGTGTACCTGACCGATGTAGTATAGGATAGTGGTAAGTACGGGGGATTGATCGTTCTCTCACAGGGAATAGTGTTCGTTAGGATAGAAAAACTACTCTAATAGGTCTAAGGGTGGAAGGAAGATTCTTTTTATATTTTTATATTTTATGGAAAGCAAGTAAAATCTCGGTTTTGGAAGAAGGGCGAAATTAGTTGCTAGTCAACTAACCCAAGTTTACTACTTATGCAAATTAAAATAAATAAAAATCTAAACTATTGTAGTTGTGAAAACAATATGGAGAAAAGTTGTGTTTACTTAGATTTCCTTACTCCCTAACTATCTTTTACTGGTTAATTGATATGTATGTTACTTGTGTGGATGAAGGGTGTATTC
>LBNU01020890.1:27006-65958 GCA_014162995.1 Artemisia annua | reverse complement strand
AGATTGAGTTGATGCCGGGCGCTGCACCTATAGCTCGCGCACCCTATCGGCTCGCTCCTTCTGAATTGGAAGAGTTGTCGAAACAAGTGACAGAGTTGACAGAAAAAGGATTCATAAGGCCGAGTTCTTCACCATGGGGAGCTCCGGTGTTGTTTGTGAAGAAGAAAGACGTATCATTTCGGATGTGTATAGATTATCGCGAACTGAATAAGTTGACTGTTAAGAACCGATATCCTTTGCCTAGGATCGACGACTTATTCGATCAGCTTCAAGGGTCGAGTATCTATTCGAAGATAGACTTGAGATCCGGATATCACCAGCTTAGGGTCCGAGAGGAAGATATTCCTAAGACTGCATTTAGGACTCGATACGGACACTATGAGTTCCAAGTGATGCCGTTTGGTTTAACCAATGCACCGGCAGTATTTATGGACCTTATGAACCGTGTGTGTAAGCCGTACTTGGATAAGTTTGTGATAGTATTCGTAGACGATATTTTGATTTACTCTAAGAGTAAGGAGGAGCATGAAGAGCACTTGAGGCTCATATTAGAGTTGCTGAGACGAGAGAAACTGTACGCCAAATTCTCTAAGTGTGAATTTTGGATTCCAAAGATGCAATTCTTGGGTCACGTGATTGATAGAGAAGGAGTACACGTGGATCCCGCGAAGATTGAGGCTATTAGAGAATGGAATGCTCCAACTAATCCTTCAGAAGTCCGTCAGTTTTTAGGGTTAGCAGGATAATATAGGAGATTCATCGAGGGATTCTCTAAAATAGCCAAGTCGCTAACTAAGTTGACTCAGAAAGACGTTAAGTATGAATGGGGAGTAAAGGAGGAGAAAGCGTTCCAATTGTTGAAAGAGAAGTTGTGTAGTGCGCCTAGATTAGCCCTACCTGAAGGTAGTGAAGATTTTGTCGTGTATTGCGACGCTTCACACAAAGGTTTGGGAGCTGTGTTGATGCAACGTGAAAAGGTAATTGCTTATGCTTCTAGACAGCTTAAGAAGCACGAGAAGAATTACACCACGCATGACCTAGAGTTGGATGCCGTAGTGTTTGCTCTTCGGATTTGGAGACACTATTTGTATGGTACCAAGTGCGTAGTGTTTACCGACCATAAGAGTTTGCAGCATATCTTGGATCAGAAAGAGCTGAATATGAGACAGCGTCGGTGGGTAGAGTTACTTAGCGATTATGATTGCGAAATCCGCTATCATCCCGGGAAAGCCAACGTAGTGGCAGATGCCCTTAGTCGAAAAGAGAGAATTCCGCCGTTGAGAGTTAGATCCCTGGGGATGACGATTAACTCACCACTACCGTCTCAGATATTAGCTGCTCAAGCAGAAGCGCTTAAAGTAGAGAATAGACCTGCCGAGAACATCTATGGGATGGCAGAAAAGAAGAATGGTTTTGTAAAACGGAAAGATGGAACTTTATGTTATGGAGATAGAAGTTGGATACCACTACATGGAGGAATCCGCGAGTTGATTATGCACGAGTCGCATAAATCAAAGTACTCCATCCATCCAGGAGCTGATAAGATGTATCATGACTTGAAGAAGTTATATTGGTGGCCGAACATGAAGGCTGACATAGCTTTGTATGTTAGCAAGTGTTTAACATGTTCTAGAGTTAAGGCCGAACATCAGAAACCATCAGGATTGTTGACTCAACCTGAATTACCTGTTTGGAAATGGGAAAGGATTACTATGGACTTTATTACTAAGTTACCGAAGACGGTCAATGGTTGTGACGCAATTTGGGTAATTGTGGATCGACTAACGAAGTCTGCTCACTTTCTTGCGATTAGCGAAAGTGATAGTATTGATAAACTTGCTAGACTTTATGTGAAGGAGATTGTTTCTCGTCATGGTGTGCCTATATCGATTATATCGGATCGTGATAGCCGTTTTACTTCAGCTTTTTGGCAATCGCTCCAAGCAGCTTTGGGGACTAGACTTGATATGAGTACTGCTTATCACCCCCAAACGGATGGTCAAAGTGAGAGAACCATTCAAACGTTGGAGGATATGCTTCGAGCTTGTGTGATAGATTTCGGAAAAGGCTGGGAGAAGTATTTACCCTTAGCCGAGTTTTCGTATAACAATAGCTATCATACTAGTATTAAGGCCGCACCATTTGAGGCGTTGTATGGCCGTAAATGTCGTTCGCCTGTTTGTTGGGCAGAAGTTGGCGAAAGTCAGCTTACAGGTCCCGAACTTATTCAGGAGACTACTGAGAAGATTGTTCAGATTCGTGAGCGTTTACAGACTGCTCGAGATCGTCAGAAGAGTTATGCCGATGAAAGACGAAAACCCCTAGAATTCCAAGTCGGAGATCGAGTGATGTTGAAAGTCTCTCCTTGGAAGGGCGTTATTCGTTTTGGCAAACGTGGAAAGCTCAACCCTCGTTACGTTGGTCCATTTACAATCCTAGAACGGATTGGACCGGTAGCCTATCGGTTGGAGTTACCACAAGATTTGAGTTGTGTTCATGATGTTTTTCATGTGAGTAATTTGAAGAAATGTCTTTCGGATGAGAACGTAACCATTCCTGTGAAAGAGATCCGTGTAGATGAGAGATTGAATTTTGTGGAGGAACCTATTGAGATTGTTGATCGTGAGATCAAACGTTTGAAACGTAGTAGAATTCCGCTCGTTAAAGTTCGTTGGAACTCGCGTCATGGGTCGGAATTCACGTGGGAACGTGAAGATGAATTCTTGAGGAAGTATCCTCGACTTTGTACGCCATCGTTATCGGGAAATTCCAAGTGAAACCCGGGACGGGTTTCTTCTGAGGCTGGGAGGCTGTGACAACTGGTAAATTTGGGTGTCTTTTAAAAACTTCCGCATTACTATTTTTATAAACCCGAGAATTTAAGTATAAAGATTTTAAGTAATTTCGAGAACTTTGGATTTGAAAGTTGAAACTATATGAACCGTTTATCGTTTTGAGTAATAATTAGGCTATTTATGTACTTCGCGTTAGGCACTATTTGACTTTGGCACTAGAAATCCTAATGAAACGTGTTTTTGGACAAGTAACGATTGAGAATCGTGTGACATAAAAATTCACTTAGTTTACCCAAGTCGTAAAAATATGTTTTTAATTGGGTCAATTATTTAAAAGAACTTTAGAAAATACCTTGGGGAATTATTTGTAAAACACGTGGTGTGCACTTAAAAATGAATTCGGTGGTTACCGGCTAAACTTATAAACTCAAAAATTTATATTTGGGGAAGTTTAAGAAAAATAAAAGTTTTGGGGTTCCTATTTTAACTAAACTCTAAAACTAACAACTAAGGGGACCATTTTTGCCATTTACCCAAAGATATCACTACATATCCCTTCCTTATCCCATTTTCTTCCCAAATCACAAACCCTAACCCTCCCTTCTTCTTCTTTGCGCCGGCCACACACCAAAAACACACACACACACTTATTTTTTTTATAATCCAAGTTCAAAAACATCATCCCCATCAATTTCCAATCATCCTCATATAATTTTTATACATCAAAACGACCCAAAGCCCTAAAACCCACATAAATTCGTGAGGTATATCATTTTTTTCATCACTTTGGTTGTTGAAATCTTGTTTGGTTTGAAGAAAAGGTAAAGTGGTAAGTATTTCTTAAAGGTTTGACTTTGTTACAAGTCAAACCCACGAAATTTTATAAAGTTTGGGTTAAACTAAGTGGGTTTTGATGTTTTGAAACATTTTGGTTAATAAAAACATAAGACAAACATGTTTGGTATCATTTGGAAGTGATTTGGATTCGTATGGTAGGTCAACCCATGGGTTTGACCCACGACCCATCAAAGTTTTGATGGTTTTGACCCATTTTGATGATATTGGTTGTTGTAGTATGCTCCTAGTATGATTTGGTAATGATTTGGTAGTGTTTGGAACAAGTTTGGTAAGTCTAGGATGCGTTTGGTTGTGATGTCGAGCAACCTAGGCCCTTGGCCGAAGGTTATGGCTCGCTACCCAAGGTAGCCGTGGCCTAGTGGGCACGAGTTCGTCCTTGTGGTCATTTTGTGGTTATTTACTTGGTACGTGTATGATTTAGTAGCTCGTTTTGGCGCGTTATGCGAATTTGTGACGAATATGGTAATATGTAGAATTGTGTCGGGATATACACTTGAAAGTGGTAAAATGGTTAAGTTGTCGGAAAACATTGGTAAAACGTGGAATATTGTGACTAGTATGCTTGTGGTATATGTTTATGTGTATTACGTGAATTATGTGAAACATTGAGGTAAATGGGAGTAATACGTATATTTGGTAACGGAAAATATAGTTTTATGTGAAAACGAGTATTTTGTGGTTATGTGTATTATTTTGGTGAAATACGTGACTAAGTGTATATATATTCACTTGTAACTAACGTTTGTTTCCTTGTGTTTGGATCGAATTTCCGGAGTTATAAGGTTGAATACTTTTAGTGGAACGGAGATAGGATTAGAACGAGTGTCGTAGACGACCTCGAATTGATTGGTGTTTGGAGTATTATTGGACATCGGGACTTATATATTTTGTGTGATTATTGTTTGTGCATGTTGAGGTCATCTTGACTTTTTAGTCTTGATTGACTTTGACGATGCCGATTTCATTTGGACATTGGACTTTGAGTAGTTATGTGGACGAGAGGTCATGACTCGGACACGTGGACTTGAATATGTAATGATTCGTTAGAAATCGTTTATTTCAACGAACTTAAATATTAAGTAAGTTTGGAAGTGTACGTATATATATATAATTGCTAGCACATATATATGTATGTACATATACTAACTTACATAATACCTAAGTGATGTAATAAACGAATAATAATAATAACGCAACGATAACTATTAATCGTTAAAAATTAATATTTATCGACGCCTTATTAAAACATAACTAACGAATAAGAACCATAAACGATGAAGGAAATATTTGGACGTACGGACCATAACGGATCCCGAAAGCAAATAATTCTTTCGGCATGGACTATTAAATATTCGAGTACATTATATAACTAGATTCAAACCGACGTTATCGAGTAATATGTGATTTGACCCATTGTAGTAAAGTTTCGGATTGAGTTAACGTTAATAAGTCGTGTAGTATTATCGTTGGACTTATTGGGCTGACGAGTCCAATAAGGGCCCAATAGTAATATTATACAACTAAATTGACGAGAAGTCCATCCTATGACTTGTACGTACGTGATATAACTTGGTGAATACATAAGTAATACGTGAATGGTTGGACTTATCAAGTTGACGGATTTGATAAGCCATCGACCCTTCATGAGACGACTTATTTATTTTATGAAGGCATATCATTTGACCTTGACCACTATGTGCTATATGTTTTAGTATGTGCGTTATATGTGGTTATATGCTATGTGGACTTATTATTTGTTTTGAGCCGTATGTGATTGTTATGGATAGTATATTTGGCTTATAGCCAACGAGTCGAGACTTTGTCTCTAGAATCCTCACTTCGATACCAAAGGATACCAAAATGATACCAAACGATAATAAGCGTTTTCAAGGAAAGAAAGGATTATTTGGAAAATAAAAGGAAACCCATTGGGATTACTGGGCGTATAATTATTTTAAGATATGGTATTGAGCGAAAATATATACTTGAATAGGTCGTGCCGAGTCAATAGTTGCTGTGAAGTCTTAGCCGAATTTTCTTTGCTTACTCGTGTATTGATTGCTTGCTATTTCGAGGTAAGTTTATAGCCCCACTTTTACTCGCATTTATTTTCGAATGATTTCTAAACTCGGGGGAGAAAACATGCTACCCATTTCTTGGACCTGCTATAAATTGTTTTGCTATTGTGTTGGCTAGATTAGGATAGACGAGTAGTTGTGGACTAAAACTGGGGCGATACCCTGGTTTGAAGTAGACACTACTACGGCCTAGCTCGGGGCAGTAACGGGTGGTTCCTTACTGTTAAGTGATCCCGGCTAGTGTACCGTCGAGATGTGGCCCGCTCGCCCCTGACCCTCCGCCTTCGCAAAAGGTGGTAAACTAGTATGAGTATGATTGTGATGGAATTGGAATTGTGATAAGTATAGTATGATTGTCTATGCCTGCCCTAGTCATACACATAGCGCTAAATCCTTCAGGTCCCGTAAGTATTTTGAATGATTAAACTCTATGAACTCACCAGCGAAAGCTGACTTTTTAAGCATGTTTTTCTCAGGTAATTGATGAATGCTTTTTGCTTGGACTTTGGTGAAGCTTGCTTTGGACTTGGTTTGGTTTGAGGAAATCGATGTGCACTCTGATAATAAATTTGGACCTATCTTTTATGCTATCTATTTGGGCCTATAAACCCTAAGATCTTGGAATAAATGTAAACTTTAACTTTGTTGACTTGGTTTACGTTTATATTTTATCTATGATCTTGTTATCTATACATGTGATGGTACCAATCCCCGTAACACCACAAAAGCTTGTAAGTCTTCCGCTGTACGATTTTTGGGGGTGTTACAGATTGGTATCAGAGCCAAGGTTATAGAGAACTAGGTACATGATAAACCTAAACTATAACCATTTTCTTAAAAATCGATCCTCGACCAACGCCTGCCAAGCTGCCAAGCCGAAGTCCTTCTATTGAGATAAGTTTTGAATAATATGAGTATGAATAAGTATTGCGATATGATTGAGTTTTGAATTGAGTATGATATATGCTTTGAAATATTATGCGAGTATTGGATTTTGGATAACTTGATGATTTGATAAGTAAGCGGGTTTGATTTTATACTTGATTGGAGTAATGCGGTTTTTGACTATAGTATTTTGAGCGAGATTGATTTTAGTAGTATATATTTTTTTTATTTACGCTAGATGTGCGTTTGATTCATTTTGAAACTCTTACACCTATCCCTACGCCGTTGTCACAGACATGCCTTCGACTAGTATTGACGTTGCTGAGAGTATCCTTGTTAGTCCTCCGAGACTAGCACAGACTCAGATTCTTCCGTATCCGGATGATCCTTACGTGATTGCTCAGCATTCTGCTATTGATTCATCATCGGCCTGGAGTCATGGCCCACAGACTTTACCTGCTCCACCTATTGATCATCCTAGCTCTTCGAGACAGCTTACCTTGCATCAGGTGCTGGCACGAGCTTCTACTTTGCGATCTCCTTATCGCACTACAGCTCGCATGTCGGTACGATCTCCACCACCACCTATTCAGATTCCTACTTACTCTCTTTCATCATCATCACCTACTTCCCTTTTGTGTCGACGTGCTCGATCACCTACTTCATCACCCGTTAGTTCACCCTCTCAGAGACGTAGACGTAGTGAGTCGTACTCTGAGGAGGAGGAGAGTGATCCATCCGAGGATGAGGATGTTGATGTGGACCCTCCCGAGGAGGAGGAGAAGGATGTTGTTCCTGATGATGCTCCAAAGGATACACATATGCAGGCTGCTAATCATCTCCTCAGATATTTGAAAGGCACAATTTGCAAAGGACTTTTCTACCCCATACAGTCACATTTGCAAGTTACTGGTTTTACAGATGCAGATTGGGCTGCTTGTTTAATGACTAGAAGGTCCCTAACAGGTTATTGCATCTTTCTTGGCCATTCTTTAGTATCTTGGAAAACCAAAAAGCAGCCTACAGTCTCAAGATCATCTACAGAAGCTGAATACAGGAGCATGGCAGCCACCACATGTGAGTTGTTATGGCTTAGTTATCTTTTAAAAGATTTGAAAGTTCCTGTGAAAACGCCTATTACACTGTTCTTTGATAACAAATCTGCACAAATGATTGCTGCAAATCCTTGTTTCCATGATAGAACAAAGCATTTAGAATTGGATTGTCACTTTACCAGAGACAAAATCCAAGTAGGCTTTCTTCAAACAGCTCATATACCTTCTCATCAGCAGTTAGCAGACATCATGACAAAAGCTTTGAACAGAGTACAACATTCAACACTTGCTGCCAAGCTGGGTCTCTCAGATCCACCACCTTGAGGGGGGGATGAAGACTTATTAGTTTTTACTTGTAAATAAGTTTTTGTCTACAATATCTTAGTTAGTAAACCTAAGGGTAGCTTATGTAAATAAAGTTGTTAGGCAGTTACATCCCTTTTTCACTTGTATAAATACAAACACTGTATTCATTTGTACATTTGAATCAATGAAACAATAATCATTTTTCCCCAAATTACACTGCGTTCATATGTGTCAATGTAACATTTTGGCTAATAGCCATGTGTGCTTAGTTTTTCTGGTGTAACCATTTTATCTCGACTGAGTTTTCAACTCGAAGTCTCTCGCTAATCACACTTGAAGTTGTGTAAAAGTAACGTTATTGGCTAATAACTAGTTGTCTTCTTTTTTCTTTCATACATGGGTTTGTAACCCAAAATAATCGTAGCGAAAGAAAGTTATTGGCCAATAACTGATATTGGTTAGTTCTTGTTGTAACCATCTTTAATTTTTCCACATTGAATCTGCAACCCAAAATCACTTTATCCAGCATTGGTTGTTGATGATCCAGGTAAAGAACATATGTGGAACTATTCAAGTTCAGTGGCACGTGAAGGTCCCATAAAGAATTCCAATCGCCGGATGAATTAACCTGGCAAAAGATTAAGATGGAAAGATGATTACCTGGTGGTAGTTGAGGAGGGTTTGTGCATGGTGAGTGATAGTGTGATACTAGTAGCAATAGTATCGTTTGATTGCATTAGTGTCACTGATGCATATTTATGTTTTGAGAAATGATAGAAGGAAAATTAGTTTTATGTCTAAACTTATGTGGTAGTATTTTGTTAGTCGGAGTAACTAGGCTTACATTTCAAGCACAAAATCATTTTTCTAATGTTTTATGTTTGAAACTTGGAAGTCATTTCATGCCGGTTAAAACATTAGCTCAAAAATATTTATTATTAGCCCAAAAGGCCAAAACTATAAAACTGGATATACTAGTTAGACCGTGATGGCTAATAGCTATAGCTATGTTGGAAAATTTCAAACTATAAAATCGTCTTACTCTAAAGTTCAAGATCTTTGATATGATGTTACATATCATGTGTTTTGTTGTATTTTTTAGCGAGCTGTTATTACAGTGTATAATCCTAGTAATCGCGACACATTACACCTCCTGTGGACCTCAGCTCAGGTTGGACACTGACTAAGAAAGAGGTAATATGAATAAAAATGGAGCATGATGGGTAGTGAAACCGCAGAGTAAGGAGAATGCCAAGATATCAAAGTGCACTATTTTGTTTACATGGCCATTTTTTTTATGGTATCAAAGTTCACTAGGACATCGTTGCAAGATAGCCTCAACGGTTGTTGAATTATTACCATGCTCCTTACAATAAGAGATTGCGAATTGTTGTATGGGTGAACTCATGGGCATAAACTCTCGATCATAAGTTTGACGTTTAGGCCAGTAGGGTGCATATTGAATCCCACATAGGTGAAAAATACATTTCAAAGCTAAAATATAACCCTGAAGAGGTACACCTTGTAGTGTAATTTAGATCAATTGCATAGCCTCAAAGAATTGAGTCCAAACAATATGAGGATATGCAATTGCTCTTTATTCTTTTTGGCTCATAAAACACCCACTTGTTTAAAGACATGATTTGGAAGTGGAATAGATAATGTTTTTTTCATTAAATAAATGGGTCAGTTTAATGCAATTTCAGATATATGTAACAAAATTTATTTGAAGAGTACATTAGAGAAACATGGTGTGTACATGTAACCTTAGGAAATCCGAAATTGAGACATTGAAAGTGGCAATTAACTTGGACTTGACATGGTTACGGTTTACCCGACCCCAAATATTGGTTGATTGTTTACTCTTAACACTTGAACCTATCTCTCGCGATAAATGCTAATCGCCCTCAAAGTTGTGTAAAAGTATCAACTTGTTGTGTATCTCTCTCGCTACTCTCCCTCAAAGTTGTGTAAAAGTATCATTATTGGCTAATAACCGACCGCACTTAATTTTCTTTAAGGGTATCAAATTTGAATCTTAAAATACCCCAATTACCAATGATTCTTGATAACCCGCAACATTTCTTTTACAAAAAATTGTGAAATCTTTGCTTATATTGGAGATTTTGTATTTTAGGTTATTTGTGAAGTGTGAATATGTAAATGATTATATAAATTAGTGATACGCTCAGTTCTCGAGTTGAAATGGAAGAGGAAAGGAAAGAAAATGGATAGTTTTTTGTGTTCTTGAGTTTTTTTTAAGGGAGGAAAGGGAAGTGGAAAGGAAATAGGGAGGAAGTTTTGTTAAGTAAATCTTCCTCCCACTTTTGGGAGAAAAGGGAAAGGAAAGGGAACCTTATGTTGTGTAAAGACTAATATACCCTTTTTAAAAGATTTGACATTAACAACTAAAGGGCATATATGTGATTTGACCAAGTTATTTTTCTATTCCTCCCACTCAAGAACATGATTATGATTACTTCCTTTTTCTTTTCCTAACAACTAACACTTACTTTCCTTTTCTCTTGCTTTTCCCTTTCCTATTTTTTTCCATTTCCCTTCACTCAAAACTCGAGAACTGAGCAACATAAAAACTCAGGAATATGTTTATGTGTGAGCATCACGTTGCAACATAAAAACTCGCTTCTTTATATAGGTTGTGTTTGACGTGAGACTTAATAGGGCTTAGAGACTTAAGCTTTTATAAGCTAGCTTATAAAATATGTTTTGTTTGTCACGCAGACTTATAGATTTTATAAGCCGTAAACCTTCATAAGCCCAAGCTCATGGAAAATTATGTTTCATTTCTATTGCGAATCTGTTGCAGATTTTCAAATACTTATAATGAAATTGTAGTCGCGTGTTTATACATATCCTTTTATGTGTAATATAATGTTTTTATTGACTATTGTCCTTTTTGATGAACTTTCGATACTTAAATTAATATCCGTCTGAAAGTGGGCTCCCACTTTTCTCACACAACCCGAGTAGTTAAAACCTCACCTTTGTGAGTGTTTTTTTCTTTGTTTCGCGTGTTACCGGCTTGAACAGTAGTGGGGTGGCGCGAGTACCTAGCCTCACCGGTAGTCACGAGTTACCGATACAAGTAGCCTAACCTCTGGCAATGTATCAGAAGCAAATTAAATTCTGTATCCATCTTCTCAAACAAACAAAGATGCACATCGGCCTATCGGGAACTATATTCAAACATTATATCGCCAGACAACTAAACAGTAAGTGAAATGTTATGTACATTATACCATAAAGTAATATGTTACAAGCTAAATTGAAACAATCAAATATCAGGACGTGCCCAAGTAAATTTGTTACCTTCCGTTATCTGCCTTTTGTTTCTTTAGAAAAACTAAGTCAACTGTCACAAAATCTGGTCATTACCTCTTTATAAAAAACAGTTAAGAACTTACTTAATCATGAGCTGTAATTAATCATGATTCAGAAACAAGTAACACAAACAAAAATGCTCAATGCTACTACCAGTAAACGTTTATGACTATTGATTGGAGGGGTGCGCCAAGCCTAGGCAATAGTGCAACGCCAAGGCGACACGTGAAGAACCCCAATAGCAAGCTACTGTGGTGGGTTCTTCCCCCATAAAAAATAAGATTAATATCGAGTGAGCCGATGGCTCACATATCAGATATTAAACTGATAAGAACAGATACTACACTTGATCTTAGCCAAAAGGCCGAGAAAGGTATGATTGTTCCATTCACAAGCCTTTGTTTTTATAATCAACTCCCACTTGTATGTTTACTCACCTGGCCGATGTGGGATACAGACTGGCTTTTCTAAAACTTACTGTTTCTGCCTGAACTTTCTTCATTCTTTGAACATGGGACTTCAACTACTATTAAGTTATGAAACTGATTATGTAAAACTTATTTTTAGGCAAATGTAAATATAATAAATTGTGTTACGTTTTGAAATAGCCGTGGCCAGAATGTACAGCTGCTTCCCTTTACCCACCTCAAACGTATTAGAAAAACTACCAAGCGTATTTTTGAAAGCAAAATTGATGATAAAAGTTAAAAAAGTTAGAAAGTGGAAGGAGTCATTAGAATTTTTGGGAATTCATGATAATCCATCAATGGGTTTAGAGCGCCTAGAAGTCTAGAACCCAAGAGATGAAAGTACTTTATCCAAATAAGGACCCATTTCAAAAACTTACAAACATAAACATGAAACCAAACCACATGCTGATCTTACCTGTAACTACTTTATCTAACATCAAATGATTCTAGACAGGACCAAGTAATCTTCCTTCAAGCCGACGATTTCCTGAACCCGAGTATAAAACATGCTTATGATCAAAACATTATCATAATGTACAACTACTTTGAAGCTGAAACTGCTTCTATACATCATATAACATAGAGACAAGGCTGATATGCAGCTCTTAATTAATTGCTTCACGATATGGTTGACATTATTTGTAGGAGGACTTGGTATATGATCACAAGCCAATAAAGGAGCTACATAACAAGCATTGACACCTTTAGATATTTCTACTTACTGCTCTCTGAGTTACAAAAATACCAACCTCTAACAAAAGTTTCAATAGCTTATCCCACATAGGTAGGTGAGCAAACTTGTGATGTGTTTATAATAAGAATATCAAGGTCGTAGCATTTTGCTTTCAAATGTTACAAAAATGGCTGTGTTTTGGTTGTAAGGAAAAGTTTGACTACTTTTCTCACTGACCGTGTCACAGCTATTTGGGCGACATTTAAGGCAACTTTTTTGTCACTCGAAGGTCATTTTTATTTTATTTTGGATATGGGTATTTATTTTATTTTGGATTACTTTGTAAATGTTTTGTGGGTGTATGATTGTATGAATAATATCCTATATCGCAAACAAGTTCAACCAAAGAAAAGCAACTCGAATACTATATAATTTATATCCTACAAATCGAGTCGAGCCAAGTACTGCCAAGCTCGAGCTCGACTCGAATACTAAAACTCGAGCTCGAAACTCGACTCGAGCTCGGTCGAGCTTTATATTTCAAGCTCGAGCTCGACTCGTTATATAAAACTCGAGCTCGAAGCTCGACTCGACCTCGATTATTTTCATATTTAAGGCTCGAACTCGATGAATACTCGACATATCAAGCTCGGCTCGACTCGATTTGTATGAAAATTAAGTAAATATATGTATATAAAAGGGGTAAAAGTGTAATTTAGTTGAAGCTCGTTAAGGCTCGCGAGCTTCACGAGCAGAGTATTTTCGAGCTCGAGCTCGACTCGAATATATACTCGAGTAGCTCGAACTCGAGCTCGACTTGTTTATATCGAGTTGATTTCGAGTAGTTTACGAGTCGATCCCGAGTAGCTCGCGAGTTGTCTCGTCTCGTTTACACCCCTAATCAATGGGCTGGACCTCTTTAAACAAGTTCAACCGAACCTCTTGAAGGCGCGTAGCGATTACACGGTGAAATTGAATGCGGTTATGATTTATTTAGAGGAATGTATGTGGCAGTTTTTTGGTTTTTGGTAGCATGAGTTTGTTCTGAATTATGTGTTTAGGAAGCGATATATTGGTGTACTAATTATAGAATTATGAATATGAGTTGCTATAGGTTGTGGGAGAGTGTGACACTATGTTTAAACCGCAAACATTGATGTTTGGGATCGATTGTTAAGTTGCGCATATGCTGGTCTTTTGAATGCAGATAACTGGTTTTTAGTGTTTGGATAGAAATCGCTGGTTTTTAAAGCAAGTAACTAGCACATAAACTTAACCTGCTTAAGCAATCCCAAACACCCTAGGAATTAACTTTTTGTAGGATAGGCTTGTGCAAAACTCTGCACAAACCGGAAGTGAAAAACTCAACCACTGTTGGTTATCTAAGTCCGGTTCTCAGTCGGTATACAAGAACAGTTCAGTTCAAAACTGGACTTTAACTGAAAGAAAAGCAACTCTTTATGCAGTAAGTTAGACGTGAATCACTAAGTTAAGCCAAGTTTCAGACCAAACTGGTATTTTGTTTCTAGTATAGTTCTCGTTTCTGACATTTTGTTTTTAAAGATTTTCGGTCCAGGATGGGTCTCATTCCGGTCTGGTTTTGGACCATTACACACCTAGTTGCTTGTATGGATTAGAAGGATATAGGTTGTTGCTTCAGTGTGATTGATGTAGATGCTTGTCTTTAAGATAGATGAGTCATGAGTGAGATCATAGTTGAAGTTGATATACACAATTTCAGTAGAAAACGGTAAAAGGTTTATACCGATCAGATATTGATATAGACATATAGTATCAATGAACTGAATATACAACCATAAATCACAGTTGCCTGCATAGATTATAAGGACATGAATATGCTGTTGCTTTAATGTGGTCTCGGCATTGCATATTTCTAAGGGTAATTAGATTTATAGGTGCAGTGAAGTGGGGTTTTCTTTATATTATATTGTGCGTCTGTTTAGCATCTGGTCTATTGTTTCATTGAGGCTATTCTTTTTAGGGAAGACTTGTTCGAGCCTAATGTCCGTTCACATGAATATATACCAATATTCTTACTCACACAAGGCAACTTGAAAAGGAGATTCTAAATACATTATGTTCAAACTATAATGTGAAACAAAAGATTTGATCACTCTTAAAAGGTTTTATGCAATGGCACGCTACAGGAGGTTTTGGCAGGGCATGGCATGGTCATAGAAGACTCTGATATTCATACAGGGACCGTTTAAATTATTTTTAAGGGCTTACTTCCACATTACTTTTAACAATGTAAATTCAATGCATTTTGTTAAACTATTTTATTCTAAATGAATGAGATGAAACCGTTCTTGCACTTGTGTTGTGGTACCAATTGAGTTGCACCCCAAAAACATTACTTTCCGCTGCAAACCATTTTTGGGGGTGTGACAGCCAGCAGGCAAGAAAGTCGTTTGACAATGAGTCCCTTTAGAGGATTCAGGAAGTTGATCCTCTCCTATTACCTTCTTTTTGGTACTAGGGATGAGACTGACAGTTTCATAGACTCTAGGGTTTTTCTTGGTCCAACTTTCTATATCTTTTTCTTTCTTAAGTTCTTCTTGAAGAGCATGGTTTTGTTTGACAAGTTCAGTATTTTGAATTTGAAGTGTGACATTTTCAAGCGTAGCTTGTTTAAAACAAGAAGTTCATCCCTACACTTATTCAATTCATATGTGAGTTTGTTAAACTTTGAAAACAGATTTAACCTTTGCTCTTCAACATACTTAAGATCAACATTGATATAGTTCAAATAAGATTGCCAATCACATTCATCATCCATAGAAAGTAAGATGTTTACCTTCTTCATGGTAATGTTGACCCATTCGCCATTTCTGGCACTGCTTTTACCAACTGCAAGCTTGTTGTCATCTGAGAGTGCCATAAGTGCACTGACATGAACCTCTTCTTCCTCTAAGGACAATTCTTCCTCATCCCAGTCATAAGTTTCAGCGACTAGCCCCTTGTTTTTGTTTTGAGCAGGTTTGCTAACTTGAGTGGACTGAGAGTTTGAGGGAGCAGCTTCAAGAAGGGCAAGCTTGGCTTTTGATTTCCTATACTTTGCTTCAAAGTCTTTTTGAGAACTTTTCTCAGTATGGTTTTGAAAGTATTGAGGAGACTGAAACATTTTGGGTTGAAATTTGCCAGTTCCTGAGGAGTGATTTCCTGAAAATTTGTATGATGGTTCTGAAAGAGTTTTTGAGAAACAATCTTTAGCAAAATGGCCTCTTTTACCACATTTGTAACATTCAACATTATCATTTGGTTTTGCATTAGAAAAAGTTTTGTTTCTTTTGATAAAACGTTTAGAGTTAGCAAGGAGTGCTCTTTGTTGAAATTCATTTTGCAAATCATTCAAGTACTCCTCACTATCTCTTTCGTCAGGCTCATCATCTGAATTTTCTTGATAATCCTGCACAATACCATTAGAATAGAAAGCAGTAGATATGGGTGAAGCAGTCAGGGTCTTTTTCATTTCTTGAGCTCTCTTAGTCTCAGGGTATCTCCTTGAGATTAAGTTGTCCTCATAGAGGTACTTTCCAAAGACTTCAGGAAGCTCAATATTTTGAAAGTTATTAGCATTTCTCATACCGTGAGAGAAGTTTAACCATTTCTCAGGGAGACTGTTGACAAAGCCAACATTGATTTCATGCTTAGACAGGGTGACACCATCATTGGTCAGTTCATTTAGGAGGGTCTTATAGCGGGTATAGGTTTCTGAGAGACTTTCAGTATCTTTGGCCCTGAAAGTATTGTACTCAAGTTTCAGGTCCATGACCCTGTTTTCCTTGGTATCTGAGGGACCTTCATAGCTATAAACCAAGTCAGTCCAGGTCTGCTTGGCAGTAGGACAATTTATGACTGATTCCATTATATCGTCAGGAAGACATGATATAATGATGCATTTTAGGCGTTGGTCTTGGTTGACCACCCTCCTCTCATCTATAGTCCACTGACCTTCAGTTTTAACTAAACCTTCAGCTGTTTTTGGGATATACGGACCTTCATTAATAAGTTTAATGTAATAAGGTTCCATCCCATTCAAATAGCAAAGCATTCGCTTTTTCCATTTGTTAAATTTACCAACTTCAAGTCGGGGAGCAGTAGCAGAGTAGCTTCCTCCCTTTTTATCGACTAGTTGGGGGTACATCATTATCAGCCATTTTGGGATCTTGATTTTAAAAACTTTGAGCACTCTGTGGTTTTAGAAAAGTTTTATAAACCAGAGGCTCTGATACCACTTGTTGGTCCCGTTTACTAGGTTAAGTTAACTAAAAAGTTAATCTAAACGTGTATTATGACATAATGATGTAATGAAGATCTTTGATAAAACAAGATATAAGAATAAAACGTAAATCAAAACACAAGGTAATTTTCAACGTTTAATTCTTATTAGAAATGAATCAAAGAATTTTACCCAAGTGTTTGCACAATAAACACTTGGGATTGAAACGACAAGTATGGTGTGTTTCTCCTCACTAAACTTAAGCTGAGCTTAAGTGACAACTAAGGTACAATCGAGCTATCTCGAGTACAAGTATGTTCTTTGGAGGAGAAAAGGGTTTGTGAATGTCTAAGCATTAATTGCACAAACTTACCCTTTTCTCCTCTTTATGGTTCTATTTATACACAAGTATAAGACATACTAATGCCCAATGGATAAAGACTTCTAAAGATAAATCTTTAGAAGATCTTTTGTACTGTAGAAGATTTCCCATATTGGGTTAAAGGTTATTTCACCTTTTTAGCTGTAGGCTGGATTGTAGCCAAATAAGGAAAGTTTGACTTATAAAGTGATAAAGCACTTTATTGAAACAGTTCAAACTTTCCCTCCTAATCCCGCCTATTCTTCAGTCTTCAAACAGCTTCATTGGTCTTTATAGTTGGTGAGGAGACTTGGGGCTTCAGTGAGTTATTGTCATCGCTCACTGAATCCATCATCTTCTTCTTTGGCCTGGATGCCATTCACTGAGAGTCCGCCTCACTGAATGGAAAGCCTTTCTTCGTTAGGCTTGTTCCAAGCATCCTGAAGATGACTCACTGAGTGACTGTTCGCTCAGTGACTTGATTATGTTAAAGGTATTTCGACACTTAGGTTATTTTATGTTCAAATCCTAGTTAAGGAAACTTGGGTAATTTCAGTGACCCAACACATGAACATTCACCAATTGGAGCATATGGGCAGAAACAAAATATTATACTCCAGATGAACCTGAGATAATAATCAACAAGAACAATCACAAGTATGATGTATGTAAGTCATACCGAAAGGTGTTAGTCCATCAGAGTTGCCTACGTTGGAACATACAACTAACGTTAACACCATCCTTGACTTGGAGCTTATGAACCTAAATCAATGCTCACCTCTCTACTTGAGACAAGAACTAATGGTTATTGTGCCCAATTTACGACAAACATACCCGCAAAATCATAGTACGTGACTTTGCAGGTTTACCTCAATACCTTAACTGTGTGTACCCATATGGAGCAACCAACTTCACAGGATAGCATCTATCATCAAAGAATCAGACCCAGCCATCACACTTAGCACAGTTGAACTAGGTTGTTGCTAAGGCAATGAGACAAATCAAAGCCCTGCTTAACACACTTAAACTAGGTTTATGCTACAAGGCGATTAGACAAATCATATGCTCAAACGCAACCAAATAAAAGCCAAGTCAACAAATCGTTCACAAAAACACTGCAAGTTATCAATCAGAATTATTGTTACTTCATATCAAACAACCACAACGTTCATCAACACTTGAAAAGAGAAACACATAAAACATTCACAAAGACACATCCACGAACAAGAAAATAGCTCCAATTTAGTTGCCACCACGAAGACGGAGGACAAGGTGGAGAGTGGACTCCTTCTGAATGTTGTAGTCAGCAAGGGTACGCCCATCCTCAAGCTGTTTCCCTGCAAATATGAGCCTCTGCTGGTCTGGAGGAATTCCCTCCTTATCCTGGATCTTAGCCTTCACATTGTCGATGGTGTCTGAGCTCTCAACCTCGAGAGTGATGGTCTTGCCAGTGAGGGTCTTAACGAAGATTTGCATCTGTACAATAAGAATCCAAACACAATAATTAAGAACACTGACAACCAAAAGGTAAAATCAAGTGCAACATAATAGTGTTATGTAAATTGTAATGTATACGACTATAACCCCAAAGAACCTCAAAGACTCCAAATATATAGACGACAACAAGTTATGTTAACAATATTTAGTCAAATGTAATGATGAGTAGCTCATTCTCTAACAACTACTAATACTAGTACTATACAAGGATTCTACCCTAGCAGTATAGTAATTATCTTATGTTTTGCATCCCTAGTATACTAAATAATAAACGATACAAAGTTTGCTAAATAATAAACAATACAAAGTTTGCTGTTACACAGTTTTAGATCTAATTCATATATAATCTCTCCTAGTTACAGATGTATGAGCATCGTATAATTCATTAAATAATCATGCATAAAGGATAAATAAAAAAGAAGAATAGAATGATACCTTGAATTGAAGTATTGTCTGAGAAAAGATTTAATAAGTGCTTTGATTGTTTTTTTCAAGGATGAATGAATGAATGAATAAATAGGATGTATTTATAGGATGAGAAAGAAGAGTGGGTTAAGGATTGGGTTTGCTAATAACAACGGTCACGTAATGTAAAAGTTTACTTTGAACGCGTATTGCCTATAGAATCTAGAATGTTAGCGTGGCTTCTTGGTTACCATTACGGTGGACCAGATCGAACAGAGAAACCGGACCGAACTGAACCAATCCGACTCTTCGGTTCACCCTTTTTCCTCATTTTCGGTCTTCGGTCCAGTCCGATTCGGTTCGGTCTTATGCTTAACCGACTATATATTATGCTTTGTTGGACCGGACCGACTGATGAACCGGACTGGACCTATCGACCCTGACATAAACCGAACATTTCGGTCCGGTCCTCGGCCCGGACTTTTGGACCAAATCAGTTTTCGATCCGGTCTGATCGGTCCAGTTTTCGGACTGTGATCGGCTCTAGTTACCGTTAGCCTACTTTAATTAGGAACAAGTTTATTTGCTACTACTGATTATTTTCTTTCTTTGTCAGTTTAGATTAATTAGAGCTTTATTATGTTATTAATGAGAATATGTGCGCATAATGACGGTATATAGCAGTAAATAATTATAATTGCAAACTTATGGTTTTGGTGTGACTTTTGCAGATTCAATTTGTCGGCGTTGCGAGAAAGAAAGTTTATAGGTTGAAAACGAAAAATATAAAATTTTGAGGATTATATAATATTTAAACTATTAAATTAGTAGTAGATATTGTTATCATTTTTAACTAGTGATAATACCTGTGCACGCACAGGCTTTTTAAAATTTCGTTTTGATTATGTATTCTTATCGATTAAGAAATAAATCACAAAGAGGTTAGCACATAAATCATAAGTATAGAAGAATGGCTGTATCTCACAACCGTAACTACCAACTCAATAACATTATCGTGGTATAGTAACGTAATAACCTGATTAAAAATCATGTATTCTTGCTTAATAATTCTCATGTACATACTTTATTTCCTTTACCACGTCCAACTATTACGTTTAAATAGAATAACATGAGTCGTTATTTTAAAAATATTCTAATGGATGAAAGTCTACAATTAACAATATTAAAACTAATTCGCATATTTACAAAATTTTGTAATTTAAATATATGAAAGTCTGAAACTAATACTAATACTCATGGAATTTTAAACAAAGTTCATATTATAAAGTATAAGGGGAATAAAGTGAAGTGTAAGGGGTTATTTGTGTTTTTCCTAAAGTTATTAAAAAACATGGAAACTTGTAATTTTACACTTAGCTCCATATATTTTATTTAAAATTCAACCACCAAAGTTTTATTAATTACTTCATTTTTTTTTAAGTTTTTGTTTTCATAAATTTGACACCTATATTTTTATGCATTTTTTTTCTTAACCAAATTTCTCCACCAAATTTATTAAGTTTGACCAAAATTAATTTAATTTTGACTTTCTATTGACCAATCATATTGCTCGATTTCGCCTACGTGGCAGAATCGAGCTCTCCTATTGGTCTAATTTTTTTTTCAATGGGAAGGGTTTTGTAAAAATACTCTGAAATGATGTAATTCTTTTATTATATAAAAGATTAAGGGTACTTTGGGTATAACACATTACTCATTTTTAAGTTTTTAATTTTAAAAAAAAAGTTATTTGTGTTATATATAATTATATATGGCATAGATAAATAGATGATTAATAAATGATAATATCCACGTGCTTCATTACTCAAGAAATCTTGTTGTCCAAGACAAATTACAAAAATACCTATAACTTTCTAGAAAATTATACTATAACTTTTTTTGCTAGAGGGACTGGTGCTCTTCCTGTTGCGCTCATGTATCCGCGCCCCTAAGATTGATACTTGTCAATACTAGCCGGATTAGTAATTGAATGTTTTTTTTAATCAACTTCTTTCTCGTCAAACATTCCGTTTAAGAAATATACAGTTAAAATATATAATTCTCTGGCATCTTACTAACTTTCTCTTTCATCTTTTGAAATAAGTTGTTCCAAAGTGATAAAATCTCATCTCGCATACGGCTCCGAGTTAATATTATGCAATTCAACTTTTTTCCCCCCAAAAGGAGTAAACTATTAACTATTGCAAAGACGTGTGTGCTGTGCGGAACGTCATGTTAATTATACGTTACACTTATTATTCGAGAATGCGATAGCATAAGCCTAAACACTATGTGAACTTGAATAAGTATCACACACACATTCATAGCATGAAGGCCCTATATTAGCAATTGTGCCCAAGGTGTGTTATCAGGACACGGACCTTTTGACTCATAATTTTACACACGACACCTTTGAACCCATTTGGCACGTTTCTTACCCGCCCAATTTCAAACTATCACACTTCTAGCAAGATGGGTTATAAATCCGTTTTGTTGCACATGTTTTATTTAGTTTATTAACAACGATTTTTACAAATGAAGTTGCACATAAGGCTAGCAATACACATTAAAAGCAAAAGGCGAACATATGATTTTATAGGGCATTAACGGTGTTACACTTAAGAGTTAAGAATGTGGTGCACAAATTCGGCCAACCAACCAATCTATATGAAAATTTCTAGAATGATACACTCTACTCGCTAAGCCATTCTCATATCGGTCTTGTTCATGCAAATACACATTTCGAGCAAACGAAATGAGAATCGTAACATGGAAACAAGAAATGTAATAGTAGTAATATATATGGTGCTACTTTAGAAGTGATCATATTTGGTTTACAAAAGTTGTCTTAATAAATGTCGAATGATTCAAGCAGATGCTTACCTGAGTTATTAAAAAACGGCTCACACCCGTTCTGACCCATTATCCAACCTGCCTGACCCGTTCATTTTTTCACCTTTAATTAATCAAGTTAGATGAAATGGTCATGGTATGTGCACCATGTCTTCACATAGTTGAGAGAGCACAATAACATATAAACGTACTTCGTGTCCTATCATAAGCATGTGAAGTCTAAAGCTAATTGTTATATGTGTCCTACTGTCCTGCAATATGTGTGTGTCCTGTGCTATTGGTGCTCAACTCCTCATAAGGTTGCATTTGGTTGGTTTGTATGTACTGCAATAATTGTGTGTCCACTCTTGGTACTCAAGTGTTCAAAAGTAAGATATATCAAATGAAATAATATGCAAATGACTATCAATGAAGAACTCGATATTTGTTAAGCCTTCTTAATCAATGACCGGATCAACATCGTCTAAAATGTGTTTTTGGGTGAGTGATAACAGAAAAGCAGAAGCCCTACTGGGAGGCCGTCAATCACAGGTTATGCAACATATGTTAGGGAATGGGCTATGTGAGCATGCACAATTATGACTGTGACAACATTACTCACCGTCAACGATATAGATGATATAACGAGTAAAACTTACTTTTGAATACAATATGTTGCATGACAGAAAGTGTTCTGGCAATCAATATATGGAGGTGTAGTCATGTCATATGAGGTCAAAAAGAGTGGTTTCGCCTGTTCGATTGAACATTCATCAACCTTACTGGATTAAGCTAGACCTTACTCGATCTCCATACAGTTCAATTTACTTCAAATCCTACCACCCTTAACAATAACTTAAAACATATCTAATCAAGTGACAGGCTGATATTTAAATCAAGTTTGTGATATCAGATGAAACAGACATTATACTTCAGGCAGGGCTCACAGGTGTGATGTATATAATGAGATCAAAGAATGGTCATGCTAAAGTATCAACCACCAAGATTGCACCCATTAAAACCGATAACTAACATCAGCCTACACTTATTGGCTTTACACCATCTAACCCTTACATTAACTGGTTTGATCTAACCAAACTCGTATTCTGTTACAACCAAATTCACCGAATATCAAGTACTATTTTAACAATCAGTAGATAGTTTTCAGCTTATGATGGGTGAGTGTGCAGAGCCCCCTTGAACCATGTTTTGGGTAGGTTGATGCATTAAGTGAGGCTTAAACACAGTCAAAGAAGAATCACTCAAGGTTATTAGATAAAACGTTAAACCTTATACACAATCATAAAAAATATCACAAGTCACCAAACTGAATACTTATTTAAAGCCAACCAAAAACTTCCATTCTCGACCATATCCAGCCAAGACCCGGATATATCCAGTTAGACCCGCCTAGATCCGGCCAAGACCCGGCCATATCCGGTTAGACCCGACGATTTTCTGACCAAGACCCGGCCATTTCCGGCAAAGACACGGCCATATCCGGTTCGACCCTGATATTTCTGGCTAAGACCCGGTCATATCCGGTTTGACCAGGACATTTCCGGCTAAGACCCAGCTAGATCCGGTTAAACCCGGCTACATAAAACATACTTCGTGTCCTAACATAAGCATGTGAAGTCTAAAGCCATTTGCTATATGTGTCCTGTGCTATTGATGCTCATAAGGTTTCATTTTGTTGGTTTGTATGTACTGCAATATTTGACTGTCCACTCTTGGTACTCAACAGCTCTCAAGTAAGATATATCAACTGAAATAAAATGTAAATGGCTATTAATACTCAATACTTGTTAAGCCATCTTAATCAATGACCGCATCAATAGTAGTGATGACTGATGAACACTCACCACATCGTTTAAAATGTGTTTTTGGGTAGCCATTAATCACAGATTATGCAACATATGCTAGGGAACGGGTGATGTGAGCATGCACATTTTTGACTGCGACAACCTTTTTAGTCAAGTTTTGGTTGAGGATTCAGTTAGGAGCTTCTCCCCAATACTCACAATCAACAATATAGATGCTATAACGAGTAAAATTTACTTTTAAATACAATATACTAGTAGTATATTATATGAGGCATTCTGAAAACAATGTATGGAGGTGCACACTCAATCGGAATGACTTTTTGTGTCTAGCCTCCGAGTGTCTTTTTGGATCTTTTGTGTCTAGCATGTGAGTGTCTTTTTAGATCCGAAAGCACAAACTTGTTTCTTTTTTGGCTTAGAAAACAGTTTTGAGTCTCTCTCGATACTCAGTCTCGAAGTTGTGTAAATGTAACATTTTGGCTAATAGCCAATTGTGCTTAGTTTTTCCAGTGTACGTACCCATTTTATCTCGATTGGGTTTGCAACTCGAAGTCTCTCGCTAATCACATTCGAAGTTGTGTAAAAGTAGTGTTATTGGCTAATAACTAGTTGTCTTCTTTTTTCTTTCATACATGGGTTTGTAACCCAAAATCAATCGTAGCGAAAGAAAGTTATTGGCCAGCCAATAACTGATATTGGTTAGTTCTCATTGTAACCAACTTTTTCTACATTGAGTCTGTAACCCAAAATCACTGTATCCAGCATTGGTTGTTGATGATCCAGGTAAGAACATATATGAAACTATTCGAGTTCAATGGCACGTGAAGGTCCGATAACAAACTTCAATCGCAGGATGAATTAACCTGGCAAAAGATTATTAAGACAAAAGATTAAGAAGATGGAAGATGATTAATTACCTGGTGGTAGTTGAGGAAGGTTTGTGCATGGTGAGTGATAGTGTGATACTAGTAGCAAGAATATCGTTTGATTGCATTAGAGTCACTGATAGCCCAAAACTATAAAGTACTACATTTTGTTGGTAGTATTAATAGCCCAAAACTATAAAATTGAATATACTAGTTAGACCCGTGATGGCTAATGGCTATGTTGTAAATAGAAACCATAAAATCGTCTTACTCTAAAGTTCACGATCTTTGATATGATGTTACATATCATGTGTTTTACTGTATTTTTTAGGTAGTTGTTATTACAATGTATAATTCTAGAAATCGCGCCACATTACACCTCCTCGTAGACCTCTGATTGGATCATTGGACGTTGACTAAGCAAGAGGTAATATGAATAAGAATCGAGCATGATGTTGTTTAAAAGCATGATGTGTATCTCTCTCGCTGCTCACCCCCGATGTTGTTTAAAAGCAGCATTATTGGCTAATTAATGCATGGGTTGTGTTTTTTGTTTGTCAATTGAGTTTGCAACCCAAAATCAGTCGAGTGAAAGTTATTGGCTAATATGTAATACTACGTAACTCATAGTCATTAGTTCTCGTTGTAACTATTTTTTTCAACATTGAGTTTGCAACCCACAACCACTTTATCTAGCACTGGTTGTTAATGATCCAGGTAAGAACTATTCTTGTTCACTGGCACATGATGGTCCCACAATAAACTTCAATTATTGGATGAATCAATCCTAATAAAAGTTAGTCATCCAACACCCCAAGTAGTCCCCAACATTGACGTTACTCGATCAAAATTTCAGTTTTTGACTACATACCCTTGCCTCCGTATAATCTTCTGTAAGTAATTAAGTTCATTAATCATTTCATTATCCATTCAGCATAAACCGACAAAAGTAATTTTTAACTTATTTTTGTCACTACTGTTGTTTCCGTTAGTTGGATATGGACATCTTCACAAGAAAAGCAACAAAAACTAGATAAAGAGCAAGGAATTTTAACAACCGAAACTTAACATTGTTGAGCAAAAGGAGCAAGGATTTTACTGTTGAAATTGACTTGCGTAAATAAAATGCAGGTGAACAAAAACCAGCAAATTCAGGCTACCATTTGTAGGATCAAAAGTTCATCGTTTGTTTGATCCACATTTAATGAAAACTTTGTATTGACCCTTACTTTAAACCAAAGAATCTAAAAATTGCCGTAATAGACAAGACTACAAGAGATACGAGTAGGAAGACCCAATATGGGGTCAGTCTACTAAACTGCATAACAATCTAACAAAGTATCAAAGCAAATTAAACTCTGTATCCATCTTCTCAAACAAACAAAGATTTATACGGTAAAGGTTACAAAGCTATTGAAACAATCAAATTGTTTCTTTAGAAAAACTAAGTCGACTGTCACAAGATCTCGTCATTAGCAACTCTTTATAAAAAACAGTTAAGAACTTACTTAATCATGAGCCGTAATTAATCATGATTCAGAAACAAGTAACACAAACAAAAATGCTCAATGCTACTAGTAAACATTTAAGACTATTGATTGGAGGGGTGCGCCAAGCCTAGGCAGTAGTGCAACGCCAAGGCGACACGTGAATAACCCCAGCAGCAAGCTACTGTGGTGGGTTCTTCCCCCATAAAAAATAAGATTAATATCGAGTGAGCCGATGGCTCACATATCAGATATTAAACTGATAAGAACAGATACTACACTTGATCTTAGCCAAAAGGCCGAGAAAGGTATGAATGTTCCATTCACAGGCCTTTGTTTTTATACTCAACTCCCACTTGTATGATTACTTCACCTGGCCGATGTGGGATGCAGACTGGCTTTTCTAAAACTTATCTGCTTCTGCTTGAACTTTCTGCATTCTTTGAACATGGGACTTCAACTATTATGTTATGAATCTGATTATGTAAAACTTATTTTTTAGGCAAATGTAATTATAATAAATTGTGTTACGGTATGAAATAGCCATGGCCAGAATGTACATGCTGCTTCCCTTTATCCCCTCAGACCTATTAGAAAAACTACCAAACGTATTTTTGAAAACAGTATTGTTATATTGATGATAATAAAATGAAGTTAAAAAACGTTAGATGTTACGAATGCTGCTAAAATTGTGATTTCAAAAGGAAAAATAAAAGAGAGTAGTGGGATTCGGTTGGTCGAGAACATTCAGGAGGCTCTATGACAAAGTGTCAAAGTCAGAAGAAGATTGCATAACACAATCTGTTACAGACTCACCAAGGTACTAAGGAGGTAAATCAAATGATGCCGTTTTTGGTAGCAAAAAAAAATCATTCATCCGAAGACTTTATAAAGGATCTGATGATTTACAAAGACAAGACCCCTCAACCGTAGGTCAAACAAAACCCCTCACGGAATTCTCGAGGCTTTTGGGAAAGTCACAAGTATAATGCAGACACTGTGTGATCCAAAAAACTAAAGTAGGATTGATAAACAACGGGTCCTCATTTGCACGTGGGAGGTAGACATGGTAGAAGAATCAATATATTATTAAGAGGGACACGATAGTACTCAACAAATGAGTCGCAAAGTGGGGGTATTGGTGGCTTAGATGCCTAGAACCCAAGAGATAAAAGTAGTTACAGCTAACATCATTAGATAAAAGAGCACGCCTTCAACGGTTCTCGAAAATGCATATTTCAGCACAAAGTCGGTACATGTCGTTCCTTCATCCAAACACGCAATAGTGCTTTTTGAATTCCCAATCACCATCTGAATTTATTCTCAGTAATATGTCTCAACTAAATATCAGATCACATTTGCAATCTTGAACAGAAATATAAGGATTTTTTTCCAAATAAGAACCAATTTCAAAAACTTGCGACCATAAGCATGAAACACCAAACCACATGTTGATCTTAGCTGTAACTACTTTATCTAATATCAAACGACACTAGACAGTGCACAAGTAATCTCCTTCCAAGCCGACGAATGCCTAGAACCTCACTATAAAACATACTTATGATCGAACATTATCATATAGTACAAACTACAAACATTTGAAGCTGAAATCGCTTGTATACATCACACAACAAAGGGTACAAGACTGCAATAACTCTAAAATTGCTTCATGGTTGACATTCTTTGTAGGTGGACTTGGTATAAGATTTTCTATTAAAAACACCACTGTCACTATCTCATTAAATTATGTTGCCATCTTTGTGTAATCGTGTTTTAATCAAGGGTTGTTCAAGTCAACGCTTACTTGTGGAGTTAATCTTGGAGGCTCTAGCAACTTACGAAGCGACAATAAGGTACATAAATGGCAAGGAGTTAGGCGTTGACACATTCAGAGACCAAAATGATGATGGTGGTGCTAATACTTTTTGCTGTCTCGTTTGGTGTCGATTTTCACTTGTTAGACTTAGGCGTTGCTGCTACATGGTTTGGTTTTGTGAAGCTACTACGCGTTCTCAGAATTACGCTAGAGTATTCAATCAATCTCAGCGTAACGTTTCTATTTATACTCCACGGGATTGAAACATCTCGTAACGAGAGGATTTTCGGTATCAGCAACAGGACTACCACCACCACCACGACCGAAAAGATCCGCCGCTCAATCCGCACCTGGCCCACCTTCCTCTCTCCCTCCTCATTCTCTATCTTACCTCTCCCACTTCTCTATGAGCGTTTCAACAACAACCTCTACGCTTTTCGTGGAAATTACGTCATCATCTCTCTCTTCATTTTCTTCATTCACATCCCAATCACCACCATCATCTTCCTGATCATCATCGGAACGATAATATATTTCTATTTAGAGACGATTGATCGTGTAGTTTTGGTTTCGTTGAGTTTGATTGCGATCATTGTAGTTTTTATGGCCGGGGTTTGGAGGAACATGCTGTTGACGGTTTTCAGGGCGGGTTTCTTGGTTAGTTTGCATGCGACATTGAGGATCTCTGATGCTCATTGTGATGATCCGTTTGCTTCTTTGTCTCGGAAGATGCAGAGGATTACCGACGGTTATACAGGCTGGTTTGATTTCTGGTTAGATTGAATTGCTGATAAATAAATTATATGTAAATTCTGGTTAAATCAGTTGTCTGGAAACTGGTAATTTAATCTAATCATTCTTGTTTTAAAAGTTGATTGTATCATACATTGTGGTATCGAGTCTGATAACACCAAATCATTTGTTAGCCTGATACTAGCTAATCCTTGTGGTTGGTTATCTTTAGGGGACGGCAAGACACAACACTAACTCAGGAACGGGTCAACCTGCCAACCCACCTAAGTTGTTTAGGGAACGGGTATTGCTCGCATTGACATAATTACCAACCCACTTACAACCTGTTGACCTGACCAAACCATTTACATCATGCTTAATGTACCAACCCGTTTATCCTGTTTAGGAGTCAAAGGTTCAATGTATGTCTCATCCACATAAAATAAAAGCTTTGCATTGACAAGACTTCAAAGATTTCAAGTTCTAATCTACAATGTGCTATTAGAAGGATACCCATTAATGGTACCTATGAACATTGTCAAAATATCTACTGCATACGTGCATATTGTGCCTTAGTAAACGCCATGAACCCCAAGAGATACAACTAGTAACAGCTATCGCAAAATCAATAGATAAAAAAGCACCTTCGATGATCATCATAAGTGCATATTGTGCCTTAGTAAATGCCATGAACACCAAGAGATACAACTAGTTACAGCTATCGCTAAAATATAGATAAAAAATATAGATAAAAAAGCACCTTCGATGATCATCAGAAGTGCTTATTTCAGCAAAAAGTAAGGAAATAAGCATATGTTATATCTTTGTCCCAAAGTTGTTATCTCGGTCCAAAATCTTGTATCGTTCAAGGTCCGATACACGAGATATCGTTTATCGCGGTGAGATATCGGTGAGATATCGGTTTTTATATTTCTAGGATATTAAATATATATACATACATATACTATACATATATATATATATATATATATATATATATATATATATATATATATATATATATATATATATATATATATATAAAATAAACTAAAGTATGAGGACTGAAGCTGGACAAACTAAAGATTGGTTTATTTCTTATTGCTCTCTTAAGAAAGATATGCAAGGATAACTAAAGTATGAGGACTGAACGTGTATTTTATTAGACTATATAAAACATTCTAGGGTTATTAAAAAACACATACGCAGCTCTCATTGTATTTTTCCAGATCCACCAACAAGAACAGGAACAAGACAGACCAACAAGAACACAACACCAACAAGAACATCACCAACAAGAACACAACACCAACAAGAACATTACCAACAAGAACACAACACCAACAAGAACATCGAAGCGGAAGAATCATGGTCGGATTTTAGTGAACTCAAGATCCGACCCAGAAAAGTCAAAATCAAAGTCAAAATATCCAGAAAAGTACAATATCGCCGATTTCAAAATCTCGCGATACCAAAATATCGTCCAAATATCGCCAAAATATCGCGATATTATCGGATCCGATATATTGGAGCGATATTTTGATCCGATATATTTTTGAGGTCCGATACACGAGATATCGACGAGATATCGCCGAGATTAACTACCCAGCTTTGTCCAAACACTCAATAGCACTTATTACATCCTAAACACTCGATTTCAGATTACATTAGAAAATTTTCTACATGAGCATAGACCTTTTCTCCAAATAAGTATTAGACAATATAGCGGCCCTGGAGCAGAAACATATAACTGAACCACAGACTAGTACAAATAAACCCAAAAGACACTAGTACAAACAGCAGCTTTGTCGACGACTTTTTTTTAACCTTGCCGACGTCATGACGTTGGCATATAGCTGATGCCGACAAAACTTCGTCGGTCAGCGTTAGTCGGGAATGCCCCGTCGGGATTTACTGTACCGACGCCAATTACCGACGCACGTGTGGGACCCACAGCCATTTTCAGTCAACCAAAAGTGTCATTCGACAAGAAATTTACCGACGCCATGTCGTCGGGATTATAACGTTAATTAATTACTTAATTAACAACCCGGTCAACGAAGTCAAATGGCCTTTAATTTATACCGACGACATGTCATCGGTAGTAGAAAGATATCAAGAAAAAAAAATAAAAACATCAGCAGTGGTCCGGCAGTGGTGGTCCGGCAGCAGCAGTCTGGCAGCAACAGTGGTTTTGCGTGGTCTCTTTTACACAAACAAAAACAACCACAAACACAAGTCATTTATAAATCAACACAAATTCAAATCTATATAAAAAACATTTATAAATAACATATCTATATAAAAACAAATCTATATAAAAAACATTTACCCACCTTTAATGAGATGAGATGAGTGGTGGTGAACAGCTGTGGTGGTCGGCAGATGAGACGGCTGCAGGTGGTGGTGGTCAGTAGCGACGGCGAGCGATGGTACTACACAAACAAAATTTAACCACAAACATAAACACAAATTAACAAACTCAAACACAAATCTATATAAACAACAATAAACAAAAATTAAAGAATAAAATATCAAATTTACCTTTGGTTTTGTGTGGTGGTGGTGGTGGGTCCACGACGGCAGCAGCGAATGGAGGCGGTGGCCGTGAGAAAGTAAATAAAATCATAAACCAAATCAAAATCATAAACAAATTAAAAATAAAATCATACCATGAAAACAAACTAAAAACACAAACCAAATAAGAAAAACAAATCAAACTAAACAGGTGGTGCGGTGGTGATAGTGATGGTGTCGGTGGTGGTGTGGTGGAGACAATGGTGTAGTGAAAGAGGAGGTGGTGAATGAGATAAAAGTTTTGTGTGGAGTGAAGATTTAGTTTTGGTGAATGAGATAAAAGTGAAAGAGGAGGTGGAGAATGAGATAAAGGTGGTGAAATTTTTGTTTGAATTTGGTGAAATTTTGATGAAAAATTTTGGTGAATTAGGCGGGCTTATTTGACTGCTGCTGAAATTTTTAGTACCAGGTTTATAGCGACAACATGTCGTCGNCGCAGATCTCTTCCCTTTTACCTAAATAGGCGGCTTCGCTATAGTACCGGCTCCAAAACCACTTAAACAGATGTTATTTATAGTAATTAATTTTTAGATAACTAAATTAGCAAGTTTTTTGCTTTCTTGCTTAAAAGCTACTTTTTAAATTTTTGTCAAACAATTTAATATATTTCGTTTAATACTTCAAATTTATTTATATATGTTTAAAACATAATATAAGTAAAAAACTAAACCGATTATAACAAAATCTTAGAATAACTCAAAAAAAATTACGTAACTTCGACCCGCATTGAATGTCGGGCCATTCGTTGAAGATAAAAGTATATTGAATCCTAATTCTTACACGGATGAGATTGCCTGAAAAGCGAGAAATTCGGACACCCATCACTTTCCCTCAAAATGTACCAAACTTAAAATAGATGGAACGTGAGTAAAAGATCCTACAAAGAGATTAAAAGTGTTTTGTCCTCTTTGTGAGAAATTAATTATTAATGCATCAAATAAAAGCAGTTAAAGATAGGTTCCTGGTGGTTATTCTTTATCCAAGTATAAATAACTAAATTTGGGAAAGAATCTCGTGAGTGTGGGTTGTGAGATGGCTAAACATGATTTCCTATAAACGTTAGGTCCCAAGTTCGAGTCATCTAGACTGCTCTACACTTTTTTTTTTATTTTAGTAAAAGTCTTTTCCATGTTCATGTTATTTACCTAGAGTAGTTTTTTATTAATATCTTGGTTGCTATAGAATTTAAGTTACCGAGCATTGATAAAGTTGTTTACTTTGAACATCTCACCGGCATTGTAAACCATTAACTTTTATGGTTTATTTGTTTAGTTTTATAGAAATCAAATATTACACTAGCAAGACGAGAGCTGTGGTAAAAGTTATTAATGGGTTCATAATTCTTTAGAAATCATTTATTTTGTGGTGGTTTAAGAAATGATCGGAAACGGTCACGATGATATCTTGGTAATATCGCGTACATCTTAATCAATGACATGCTCTCTCAGGTAACATTAAAAATCTCGTCCGTTTAAAATTCTTAAGAACGAAGATGATACTTATCGAAACATATATGTCCTATGTGATTTCGTGTAATATGCATATGCTATTACTTAGAAGTTAAGCTAATTCATTAAGTTAAGTAAGATAATTAGGTAAAATTGTATGAGACATAACTTTTTCAATGCACTCTAAATTAGCTAAACTTAATTAATTAACTTCTAAGTAAGATAAGTTGCTAAAATTGTATGAGACATAACTTTTGGGATAATTAGCAAGCCACAAGGGAATTGCATGGATTCTGAAATTCAGCAACTTTCTTTTTTCATAGTTCATCAAATATTAATGAATTAGCTAAAATTGTATGAGACGTAACCCTTTTTCAAGTATTATGTACTAAATTTCTTTAAATATTAACTAACTTCTCATGAAATTGTTATTCGGCGTCACCATGGACGTGGGGTAAGTAGCGTTGGTTGTTGAGTGTAATAAAAGTTCTATCTTACTTATGTGATAAATTTTTGCTGCGCTGCTATGTATGTCTTTAATAGTGGCGGCCTGAGAATTTGAGTACCCAGTGCGGGCCAAGAAAAAATGCCCCTAACTCCTAGCAAATTTTCTTTTTTTGTAAATGATAACTAATGTTATAACAATAAATTTTATCCATAAAAAAATTATAGTATTAAAAATACATACCATAGTAGTTAACCGATGATTCATGAAGTTCTCCTAACATTCTTCATAGCAAATTGGTTGATTAGCTATTCACAGTTTAAAAAATTTTCAAAAATTTGTGCCCCATTCGAAAATGTGCCTTGTGCGGGAATCGGGTTTGCACCCCCTCCGGACCTCCCCTGGTCTTTAATTTCACACGAGTTGATTAATGTCATACACTAGAAATGGATTAACTAGATTCTTTTGTTCATTAATTAATGGTGCGTAAGAATTATGATGTAAATAGTGTTTCGTAATTGCCGATTAAATAGGTTGGGTAAAACTGTAAAAGGTTAAACGGTACGGTAAAAGTTAACTCTTATAAACATAGCCAGCATACAACTCACTAGTCACTGTTGGAATTTTATACTCATGTCATACATATATAAATAAAAGCATCAAGTAAGCATAGCGGAAGCAATTAGNATTTCACACGAGTTGATTAATGTCATACACTAGAAATGGATTAACTAGATTCTTTTGTTCATTAATTAATGGTGCGTAAGAATTATGATGTAAATAGTGTTTCGTAATCGCCGAGTAAATAGGTTGGGTAAAACTGTAAAAGGTTAAATGGTACGGTAAAAGTTAACTCTTATAAACATAGCCAGCATACAACTCACTAGTCACTGTTGGAATTTTATACTCATGTCATACATATATAAATAAAAGCATCAAGTAAGCATAGCGGAAGCAATTAGGATCATATAATACATAATTAATTAACCAAACATAAAAGTAAACGTACCTTTTGATTCTAGCAAGAACAAGAATCAATTATTCAATTCAAGATCAAGAACCCTAATTAGGGTTTATGTGGATTAAAGAATAACCCCTTACCGTTTTGCTATTCAATCCAAGAATACTAACAATAGTGTGTTAGTATCACGTTCTTGTACACACGTACTATTAGCGATTAGATGTGAATGCTAGTTCTTGATCACAATAGATTTACCAAACACTTTGTAATGTTCAAGGTTACTCGCAAATTCCTTTACTTGGGGCTTCACTCGTCGACCTATAAACAAGATAGGAGAAAAGAAGAAGTTTGGCCTTCTATTGAAATCAAATGTACCAAGGGATGAATACATAGGGATGTATTTATACCCTTATGGTTGAGATCAAGTTTACAATGGTTTCCGATGTGGGATTCCATTGTTTGGCCATAAACAAGCCCAAGAGAGGATTTCTAGAACCTACTCTTTTCTTGTTTTATTTTCTTCATATCCCGTTGACATTTACCGACCGTTAGTCAATTCTATTAATTACCTAACGTTCTTTAGTCATTTATTGTGAATTAAATAATTAAATATAACATGTTATATTAATTATTTAAACATCGAGTCTCATACGTAAAGTGTGCAATCCCGTGATCTCGAGTTCGATCCTAACATACGACTACTAAAATAATGTCCATAAACTAACAGCTCCCACTTGGACATATTTTAATAGTGTAATCACATCGGTTAGCGTCTAGCAACACTTCGATGCCTCTAGTACAACTCGAGTAAGGCTCCTGGAAAAACCTTTTAATGATTTCTCATTATTATTATCCTTTTGTTTCTAATACCACGTTAATAAGGATACAGATCAACGTCATTCCTTAATTAACCATTCTGTTTCTCGTTGTTTGTGATTGATCAAGATTACCAAATCATCTGAACATATTCAGGGAAGATCTTGGGCGTGCGCACGCAAACATCTTGACAACCCTACGAGGGGCCCAGCAGTATTAAAATCCAAAAATTAATTTGAAGGAACAAATTCTGTATTGACTACAAGCAAAACTCACGAACTTTGTAACACTTCCGAAAACAACCCTTATGACTACCAGTTACGTATAGCGTTAAGTTGTTCCACAAAATATACTACATTCATGACAATTATCTGGTATCTCAAGTCTGAGGATAACTTCTTAGGATTTACTTAATGACAAGATCCATAAAGTAACATCATGTAGTTGGGATAAGCCCTGTATTCGGTATCATTGAATATCATCTGAAATGGTATGTCTACGCATCAATATACTTTTAAGTATATTACACCAAACTCAGATTTGTCTTAATTTAATAATATTCCCATATTATTAACTGACAACAGACAATATATCATAACATTTATTCACGGATTTAAACATGTAAATATAGGATACAAATTATTATTAATGAAAACAAACGTACCAAGTACTTTAATTCATTATAAATAATAATTGTTTAACATCCCTTATCCAAATACTAAATAGATCAATGCATGATAACTTTAGTTGATGAATTATATCTCAAGTAATGACATTCATACTTGTTGACAAAATATAAATCATCCAACTTTGATCTATCGGAATTTTGAGAATACTTATTTAAGAATTCAACTAGTGAAGTTCTTATATGTGCATACTCAACTATTTTGATAATACTACATATTATTTCATAAAATGTGTGACATCCTTAACCACAAATTTATGACAATCAAACTTATAAAACATTTTAAAGTTTAAAGTATTCTTATTCTTTAATGTATAATGCAACTATGCTTAGTAAGCACAACTAGTACATATGACTAAGGATGAAATCCTTACTATGACTAGTATTGAGTGTCATCTCAATTTCATTAGCATCATTGTATGCAAACAACAATATGCTCTTTAAAATTTTCGTAAACATTAATATCAATTGTGTAATGTTTGATGCCTTCCAAACATTCAAGTTTGATGCCTATGACAATTTTCACAACAATTTGAAAAATTGTTCATCTATAGAATCTGGAAGCTATTCCAGGCTGAGGATGTGATTCTATATCCAAACATATTCATTTAGAATATTCATTACACAAGTTATCTAATAACTTTCATTTAGTTATCAATGTTGTCAAATCATCTTGTAATTAAGCATGATACAACAGTAACATGATGTACATGAAAAATCATTGAGTCATACTTAGATTTTATTCATTTTCTACATATTCATTTAGATATTCTAAATGATATATGATGTTCTATTAGATTTATTTACCGCATATGTTTATGTTAATAAACATTCATTCCAAGGTTGTATGTCATATTTTCTAAATCTTCAATTAAAGTTTCATTCCAAACTAAGACTTAACATTTTACTTATATGGAATGTTACTTCTTATATGTTTTTCAACATATATGATTTAGGAAATTAAACATAATACTCCCACTAGCTTTTAGGAAGACTTAGAAATTATCTTATTTTAATTATAAATCAAAACATAGATTTAATAATTAAACATAAGAATAATCTCCTAGATGCATGCATTTATCCATTTATGGATTATTGCACTTTGTACACTTCCAAAGATTTATTTGAATTCATAACTCTTTTTGATTACTTATCGTCCTCGCTCAAGTAATCTCTCAAGAAAGAGTTTGGATATTCCATTGACATTTTCATATTAATGAAAATATGACAATCTTAATCTTTATATATTTAATGTGTTTAGGATAGAATATTCAATCACAGTTAATTGCTTAAATGTGATTAATAATCTTGTCATAAGACATGCATTAAATACGTGTACAATATTGTCTATATGATTTCTATCCAAAGATTTAAACAAGGGTTACCTTATCTTTCGAGAAACTCATCTTCATTTTCTAGTCTAACTATTAAGATAAACCAAGTTTTAAAATTGATTATCTTTATGGACAGCATCTTTATCATTCATAGCATGTGTACTTTACCCAATTCCATATTTGGTAATGTATCACAAAATAATTCTCAACATATTAATCAAATATCTGAGATATCCTTGCGGATCTATGAATGAGAATTCCATCATCTTGATTTAACATTTTCATGTCTAGCCTCATTGTGATATTCACTAGTTTATTTTAGAAGATTATGTATCTTGTAATTTTATCCTTTAAAGATCAAAACTCCCACTTGCTTTTAGTAATTTAAAGACTATCTATAAATACTTAGCAAATAAAGCAACAATACAATGTTCTCTTTTGGGATATTACAAATACATATTGATAGTTCATGATTTTTATTTGTTAATAACCTACTCATAAGTAGTTTAACAAATTCAGAACTTCAATTTAAGACTTAATGTGATTCATCATATTCCATCATATGATGGTGTCTTATTAATCTTCTAGGTTGGAGACTTATTGAGTATACTTAATCCATACTCAATTTTCTAACCTTGATAACTTTTGGAAGAAAAGAAGTCATAGTTATATTTAATTAATCAATTTAACAAGAGTTTGATTATCCTAACTGAACATACCATAATCATTTTGTATTTCATTAGGATTAATATTGTAAGACAATCTAACAATATTTAAGATAACCATATTCCTTTTGGCTTGTCTATTTACCAACTAAGTCCCTTTAATGGTATAATAGTATTTTCAAACCAATTACATGCTTTATAACACAAGTACTTTTGACAAAGTCACTTCATGTTTATGTCTCTACAAGAAAACATAAACTGTTATAAACCCACTGTACGTTATAAGTCATTCAATAATTTAATGACTTCATGTATATGTCTTTAAAAAAAACATAACAAACTAACGTCTTACTTTATTATAAGTCTTGTAACAATTAAAAGACTTTTTGTTTATATCTTTACAATGAAACATAAACATGTTAACTAAAGTAATCGTGAACACCATCTCTTGGTTTCAATAGTATTTTCAAGTTAATTTTATTACTTCACAATAATGTAAAACAACATTATTTCTTCATTTATTTATGTCATTCCAAAAATATATAAATATTTGGATTGAAGTAGCATTAGATTACTTTATTAATTTATGTCATTTCAAGAATTCATAAATATACAAATTAAAGTAGTCTTGATATCATATTGACACATGTTCTAATAGGTATCTAATTTATAAACTGCAAATTAACATAATTCCATTACATTAGTTGATCTGCTAGTAATGAAAGTATGAATTTACCTTTCCATTGTAATCTAGCCAAGTTCTCACATGACGTAAATTACAACTTCAAGTGTTTCTTAAATTAGATGTGTTATAAACCCTATTATAACGTTAGTCTCTTACCTTACGGTCAAGAGAATCCTTTAAATCATATCTTTATGAGTTGTTTCTTGCACACAAATAAATATAACAATTCTCCCACTTGTGCATGGAACAACCTCATATAGTTGATAAACAACACTCCATGCGTTTGTTTATGTGATCAGTATGATTGTGTCATAGATTTCAGCATAACAAGTAGATATAGAACATCAATGTCTAGTAAGGAAACGTACAAGACTAACCTTAAAAGTATGAGTGTCTACTTTTGGAAAGTAATTATCTTTAGCTACCAAGATGTCAAAGCTTGTAACTCCCACTGAATTAAAGATCATTACAATAATTTCTTACTCAGTAATAAGTACACAATACTCCCACTGAATTTGACAACATTGTAAGTGTTTCATATCCAATGACAGAAAATAATGTGCTTTTAACTTTCCAACACCTTTTAATGTCCATACGTAACAATTACTTATGCATTAAAGTGTGCATTCTACTACGTTAATGATGGAATAACCATCAATGCTATTAACTTGAAAAATTGGGCACGTAATTTCTTCCTTAACAGGTCTACCATCCACAATGTATGTAGAACCTATAAATGGTCAAACCAAAACAACTAGATAAGTATACTAGTTTGTCTTTTACCATTTTGCGGTAATTAGTCTAGCTTC
>LBNU01020889.1:54530-68191 GCA_014162995.1 Artemisia annua | reverse complement strand
TTAAAATAATTTATTTTTTTTTTTTTAAGAATTTCGTTTTTTTTAATTAAGGAATAAGAATTCTGTTTTTTTTTTTAAATCAAGGAATAATGTTATTAAAAAAATTATGTTACTAAGGTTCGAACTTGGGTTTTCTCCTAACATAAGCCAACATCCTTACCACTAGAGCAACAGAATTTTTGTTATATATTTTACAACACAAATTTGTTAAAGATTACATAATTGTTTCCGGTTTTTTTTTATAATTAAGGAATAATGTTATTAAAAAATTATGTTACTAAGGTTCGAACTTGGGTTTTCTCCTAACATAAGCCAACATCCTTAGCACTAGAGCAACAAATTTTTTGTTCTATATTTTGCAACACAAATTTGTTAAAGATTACATAATTGATTTAATTTTTCATTAACCTATATTGTAAATAGAATATAACAAAACTACAGTCAAATAGAATATAACAAAACGTGTATATATATTATTTCAAAAAATAAAAAGAAAAGAAAATAAGATAATTACCATAAATCGTGTACCAAGTCGATTGTTATCTTAAATATAAGATACGTATGAATATATCCGTTGTTATCTTAAATATTTTCTTATTTTGTAACCTAATCCTACACTATATATACAAAGATATTTATTGATGATCTTCATAATTACCAAGTCGATTAACAATTCACAGGAAACAAAGTCGATTAACAATTTACACCAGCATGCAGCCGTAGAGATGCTCTCAGAGACTTTCAAAAGCAAAACAAAGTAATCCATCCGGAAAACAACCAGAGGAAAAGAAAAAGACTAGAATGAATTCAGGTGAATTGAATTAATATATATATAATTGTTTGTAAGATTTGTAAATCTGATATATTTGTTTTGTATATTTGTTGTTGATGTCATAGCAGCGAAGCAACCAGTCAATAAAGGCTCTCGGCCAGATTTAAGAGGTATGTTTGTCATTAAGAATTAACGATACATTGGTGTTTTTGTTTTTTCTTAATTCATTCCATGTTAATGTGTTTAATTTACAGAAGCCAATAATGTTGAAACCAATAATGTTGAAAACGAAGTGACTGTATTGGATCCAACAGGTATTAGTTATCTGTTTTTGGTTTTGTAAATGTCTTATGTATAATATGTTACATAGCAAATAATAATAACAATCAACATGTGGTTGTACTTTTTATGCATGTCTGAAGAGTGCGATTAAAATTATTCTAAGACGCATGATATCAAGACGCATGCTAAAGGGTTTTTTTTATGCATGTCTGAAGAGTGCGTTTTAAATAATAGTATTTTGAATATATAGTTTTGTCTCAGTTTTGTCCAAAACATTTGTCTCAATGTTGTCCAAAACATATTGAATAATATTTGCTGAATAAAACATTATGATTATGCAGAAAACTCTTTATATTAGTTTCTTCATATTGTATTTTAGCATGGTAGTAATTGAATTTTATTGATATCTACAAAGTAGGTGTTTATTACCTTATGAACTAGCTAATTATAACATGAATCCTATTTGTTTGTATATATTGTTAATAATTTTATAAACATATATTGGTTGTTTGTTTGAAATTACCTGCCAATCATAGAACTTATGATATCAAATTTGATTCACAATAATATACGCAATAATTATATACGCAATAATTATGGGTTGTTGCTATGATGGTTACAACAAAAATCTAATTATGGGTTGCTGCTATGTTGGTTACAATCAAAATCAGTGATTTATTGTTGTTTTTTGAGTTGTTCATGTATTGGTGGTGACTACTTCAAGGGACATGATGTTTGTAAGTAATTTTCATTGTATATGTGTTGATAATTTGTTAGGAACAAAGCAACCACTAAAGAAAGGTAGTCGGTTGAATTTACAAGGTATGTTGTTCATTAAGAATTACTGATACTTTGGTGTATAATTTTTTCAGTTAATTCATATAATGTTGTTTGTGATAAATTTACAGAATCAAACAATGTTGAGAACGATGTGACCATATTCGATCGAGCAGGTATTTATGTATTGTAATTATTATGTTTTATGTACATAACAGGTTAGGGTGGTGGTTTTGTAATGTTTTAGTTTACGGTGCGTAATATATTTTTATTTTTGTTTATGCGATTACAGAAAGAATTAATGAGGTTTCACAATCAACAAACAAAGACACTTCTATCGATATGTCTATATTTGAAAGTGACACACCAGGGAGAAACTATGGATCTAATGGTTTAAATTTAAGAAGGCCAAAGAAAGTTGAAAATCCTTCAGTTTCTCAACCAACAAACAAAGAAACTTCTATCGATATGTCTATCTTTCAAAGTGACACACCAGGCCGAAACAATGGTTCTCATGGTTTAAATATAAGAAGGGCAAACAAAGGTACAATACCTTTATTATTTTTATTTTATTTTATTTTATTTTTTTTTTGTGGTTTTTTTTCCATTATATATTGAATATATATGTTTAATATGTGTTGAGTAATTGTTATCAGGGAAAGGATATTCAAGCAATAACTTTGGCAAACAATCATCCTCTTTTGAAGGGAATTTATCTCATGAAAACTCTGAAATACCTAAACATAGATCTAATTTGTTAAATTCTCCAAGTTTATCAAAAGGTATAATATTATTTATTGTATAAAATTAGTGTATGGTGCACATTGTAAATTCTTAATAAATTTGTCATTTGTATTTATTATTTATGTTGAGACATTCTTAACAGATAAAACATCTTCAAGTGGATGCAATATAACTGATTCTGAAAGGTTGTCTTACATAAAATATCAACAAAGAGATCCCAGAAGTGCATGTTATTTGCCAACAGAAAGTACAACAAAAGGTACAATGCCTAATAAAGGATATGCAATAAAAGCCCCCAGTTTTGGTTATCAAGAAGAAAAAATGGAATCAGGATTTCATACTGGTCGGTATAAAAGTAGTGTGACAGGTAATTTATGTTTTCAAAATGAACTTTTAAAATTATATTTGTAACTATGTTATATTGCATCTTTAAAAAATGGTTAACCATCGATTTACATAAATGAATTGACAACAAAATATGTATTCAAATCATTATATATTCATAATACTTATAATCCTTGATTTGTAGGAGTCAAATCAGGACCAAAAAACCGTTTTGGTATTCATTCTCCGTCGTTTGAAAGTGCTACAAAAGGTATGATTGTTTATGAATTTTAGGTTTTCAAATAATGATATATTCATAATACTTATAATCCTTGATTTGTAGGAGCCAAATCAGGACAAAAAAACCGTTTTGGTATTCATTCTCCGTCGTTTGAAAGTGCTACAACAGGTATGATTGTTTATGAATTTTAGAATATACATTTTTTGATATTATTTAGTTACTAAATATAATTTTACAGGCAACAATCCACAATTCAACAGGTTATGGATTGCAAAGTTCCTCCTTTGGTAGTTTTTCACCAGGTTGGATGTTTATTTATTTTTCAACATTCATTAACATTTCAATGGGTTTATAAATTTTAATATTTTGTAAAAAATTCAGCACAAAAGATGAAGGAACTAAAAATGACTCCAATTAAAGACGTCAACCCTATGATCAATAACATGGCAATCAAAGGAAGATGTATCTCTATTTGGCATTCACACAAACTTAACGAAGAGCACGACCCATACAGTTTGGATTGTGTTTTTCAAGATGTTGAGGTACGTATATTTATTTGTTTACCAATAAATATTATTTTTTAAAAATATTGGTGTAACATCTAATTGTTTGAATAACATAAACAGGACGAGAGAATTCAAATTTACATCAAAAAGGAATTCATGTTTAAATTTGAACCTATTCTTCAAGAGGGACAGTGCTATATGATCTCTGACTTTGGTGTGGCAGAAAATGATGGAAGATTGCCTTTGTTACCCAATAGGTGGAAAATATCCTTTTTTAAAGGAACAAATGTCAGTAGAATTGATCAAATTGATGACAACTTTGTTGGTTTCATTAATGAACCATTCACACGTATATTGGACCCAAACAATGAGTACCATGAACATGATTGTATTAGTATGACTTTTATGCTTACATAAATAGCTAATTTTTATTTTTTTAGAAGATTTTTAAATAAATACTAATACACATTTTATTGGACAGATTTGATTGGAACTGTTGTAGCTGTTAGTAATATTGTGTCGGTAATAGCGGTCCTAAAATTCGTCGAACAATTGTCATTGAAGATGTTGAGTAAGAAGAATCTTTTCCATTATTCTAAATTTTTGTATTATTTATCAATATATGTATATATAACCATGAATTAATATCATATTTTACAGATCTAATAGACTAGCTTGTACTTTTTGGGACAAGTGGGCACTCATGTGGAATGAATACGACAACAGGCTTGAAGATGTTGGTCATTTAGACATCCTTTTAATGCTAGGGAAAATTAAATATTGGGACAGTAAGTTTACGAACATGTTTTTTTTAAATTTTAATACACTAAAGTAGAATTTATGCTTTTAAATTTTGTACTAAATATATATATATATATATATATATATATATATATATATATATATATATATATATATATATATATATATATATATATATATATATATATATATATATATATATATATATATATATATATATATATATATATATATATATATATATATATATATATATATATATATTTAATATTNTTACAATTGCCAGATAAACCAGCCGTACATAATGCGTTATTTGGGAGCAAGATTTACATCAACAGGAAACTACCTCAATTATTGTCTTTTCGAGAAAGGTAATTTAATTAACATTATCGTATTTGAGTTTGAATATACAATTAATATTTTTAAAAATCAACCATTACATATTATTCATATGAAACAGCTATGAATCTCAAGAAGGATATGACGCTAGCGAATTCAGGATTCAAGTGCATGCGCAAGACAGGCATGTAGCTACACCAGCAGAATTTATGCAAGGTTGTGTAAAGAAATTGGTAGGAATGATTCGTACTATTGAGCCGGTAAGCCTACAATTATTTTTGTCCATTTTCTATGCTTATTAAAGAAATATTTATCTATGACTATAGTATGATTATCTAAAATATGTGCACAAAATACAGGAAAAATGTTGTGTTGTTTATGCAACTGTGCATAGCATCCAATATGAAAATGGATGGGTTTATACTGGATGTAAAGAATGCAACACAAGAGTGACACCAATAGCAACAAAAGCTGGAATGAAATCTAGAAACAAAAATCAGTTGTGGTTTTGTAAGAGACATGGAGAAACATATGCTGTTGCATGCAGGTAAGATACACATTTTCATAAAATCTTTTACTAAATTTGTACAACCATTCATGCAAAATAACATACTAAAAGCATTTGACTTTTTATGTAAAGGTTCAAAATCATTGTGCGCATTGTAGACGAAAAGGGAACAGCACAGGTAGTCATTTTTGACAACAACGTGCATAAGATGACTAAGGTTACTGCATGGGAGATCATGGAAGAACATGGCATTAATACAGATGATTACTTCCCAGATGAGCTTAATCAGATTGTTGGAAAACAATTTCTATTCAAGATTAAATACACAGAATTTAACCACAATAATAATAGCCATATATATCGAACTGAGAAGGTTACTGATGATGTTGATACAGTGAACTACTTCAAAAATGGCTTCTTAGATGAAGAGGTGATTAAAATTTATTTTTAAATTAACTTACCATCTTTAAACTATAAATATAGAATTTTATTTGTCAAAGACAAAATTCTTTATTTTTTTAAGCCAGTTTTAATTTTTTTTTTCTTTTTTACAAAACAAACAGGATAATGATGAAGACTCTGAAAATAGTGAAGATTATACATGCAATTCTGGAGATGAGTATGAAAATATTGAAAATGATTTACAAGATTGTGGAGAAGAGTTTGAAAATAGTGATGATGATTTAGCAAATGGCGAAGATGAGTTTCAAATTGGGGGAGAAGAGTTTAAATGCTGGAAAAGAAGATGATTTAGAGGACGGACAACATGATTATGAGAATGATAAGGATGAGATAGCTGATGGAGAAGATGCGTTAGAAGATGATGAGGATATGAATATAGAAGCATCAAACAATGTGAATCAGGTATCAAATATTACACTTTTTACAGTAAGTAACACTCATCCATTGTTTATGTCTAATCGTTATTGATATTTTTTGTGTCTAACATTCCAGAACTTTAACGATGTCATTGCAAATCAATCTGATCTTGTGAATGAGGTATTACATAATATAATCATAAACAGTTTAACAATATAATATGTTTTACATTGATTATTTTTTTTAATTTCTTTAAAAATCATTACAGGATAATGAAGATGAAACAAATTTCAACATCAGCAACATAACAACTAATAATGCAGATTCGTCAACAACTAATGTTAGTGGTGGTAATGAGAAAAAAAAGAACACTTGAAACCATTGAAGAGCACGATGCACAACGAAATAAAAAGATAGAGACAATGAATAAAACAAAGGATGTTTGAGAGAAAACAACACTTCACCAGCTTCAGATATTACTGCTTTATTTTTCATAAAACAATCAGTTGTTTACTTTTAGGATTTTCATTGACATTTAATATTCTATGATATTATGTTTTTGGATATTTATAATTTTGCATATGAACCATTCTTCTCTAGAATAATGTTTAAGTAATGCATATTTTGTTTTATAATAATTTGATATTTTAAATGTTTCCTAATTTTAAGTTCCAATGGTGTTGGAAGCCCTTGAAAGAATGCATTTTGTACATATCTATTGACGATCATATAACAAGCAATTTGACAAGTCGACACCGTACCTTTGAGCGACATTTTCCATCTCTTCCAGCAGATAAAAAACATGTAGATTATGATATAGGAAGGATCTCGCCATCTGGATTGATCTTTGCTATTCAGAGCATGTCAATGGGTAGTTATACTTTGATCAGTGGTGATATACATGTAATCATGGGTAACAATAGAAATCACTTTTATCCTAAACATGTTCAACCAGCTTAAATCTCGGCATCTGTAAGTACAACAGGTGGTCGCAATATGAGAGAAACATTAGCTCATGGACCTTTGCAAACTCATGCTCCTCCCTAGGTAGCTTTTACGCTCATCCCTTTTGTTTACCGAATGAACACATTCGTTACTCTTACTAATTCTTCGTATTATACTATTTGTAGAATGTCTGATGGAGGGTGTGGTTGCAATGGGCAGGGCGGAGGAAGCAATTGTAGAAAAGAGCAATGCAGTATAGTAGAATGTTGAGATAAAAGCTTATGAACTAATACTTACTCATATGTTATAAATCGGGTTTTGTTGAAATTTGATTTGAAACTTTGTTTAACTACAAATATGAGGATTTTAATTTACTGGAACTAAAGGTTATTATTGCAACCCGGATATGTTTTGACACGCTACCTACACCAACTCGTTACCCAACCCAGCCCATTACCACACAGAGAGAGAGAGACAGACAGAGAGAGAGAGAGAGAGAGAGAGAGAGAGAAGGAGAGAGAGAGAGAGAGAGAGAGAGAGAGAGAGAGAGAGAGAAAGAGAAACAACCGCCAAAAGTGATACATTCATGAAGCAAAGTAAGGAATTGGCTGTAAATATTTTTATAGATATATAGTTAGCAATGGAGCTACATAGAGCCAAGTTTTGTTTGTGCATAGAGGGATCAGGTATCATGTCCACCATCAGTATGTGCTTTACGTTGTATCCATTGTTGAATTAAAAAAAAACATGCACACCACATGACTATAATTTTGTCTCCAATCATATTACACTACATCAATTAGGTAATTATAATTATTTGTAATCTATAAGATACAAAACAAAAAACGTGAACCCAAATATATTCCAAAAAAACAACAAGGTTAAAACACAATTATTAAATTTCTATAATTTTATATTTGGTTATTTTCTCCTAAAAAAATAAGATAACTTTGGAAAAAATCAATTGGACTACATGAATTAGGTTAATAAAATATTTGGTAATCTATAATATACAAAAAAAAAAACGTGTACCTAAATATATACCAAAAAAACGTCTTGGTCAAAATACAATAATTAACTTTCTGTAATTTTATATTTTGTTATTTATTCCTAAATAAAAGAAGATAAGTTTTGCAAAAATCAATTGTTATCTTAAAGTTTCCATTAATGTTTAACCTAATCTGACTCTATATATATAACGTAATTTAATGACCTACATCNTATATAGTTAGCAATGGAGCTACATAGAGCCAAGTTTTGTTTGTGCATAGAGGGATCAGGTATCATGTCCACCATCAGTATGTGCTTTACGTTGTATCCATTGTTGAATTAAAAAAAAACATGCACACCACATGACTATAATTTTGTCTCCAATCATATTACACTACATCAATTAGGTAATTATAATTATTTGTAATCTATAAGATACAAAACAAAAAACGTGAACCCAAATATATTCCAAAAAAACAACAAGGTTAAAACACAATTATTAAATTTCTATAATTTTATATTTGGTTATTTTCTCCTAAAAAAATAAGATAACTTTGGAAAAAATCAATTGGACTACATGAATTAGGTTAATAAAATATTTGGTAATCTATAATATACAAAAAAAAAAACGTGTACCTAAATATATACCAAAAAAACGTCTTGGTCAAAATACAATAATTAACTTTCTGTAATTTTATATTTTGTTATTTATTCCTAAATAAAAGAAGATAAGTTTTGCAAAAATCAATTGTTATCTTAAAGTTTCCATTAATGTTTAACCTAATCTGACTCTATATATATAACGTAATTTAATGACCTACATCAAAACTCAAAACTCGATTAAATATTGACCTCAACATGAAGACGCCAAGATTCTCCAGCAGTCTTTCAAAAGCGAAGCAATCCAATGCATCCAAAATACAGTTGGAGGAAAACAAAAACATCAGAATGAATTCAGGTTATTTGATCATAATAAATTTTTTTCCATTGAATCACTATACATAAAGTTGTTTGTTTTATATTTATATCTGATTTATTTATTATTTGTAATTGATTTGGATTTGTTAGCAGCGAATCACCAACTGATGAAAGGTTGTCAACTCGATTTACCAGGTATGTTGATTTTTATTTTTCCGTTAATGCATATAATGTTATTTGTGATAAATTAACACAAGCAAAGCATGTTCAAAACAATGTTTTTATATTGGTTGAAGCATATATTTGTGCATACTTACCATCTATGTTTGTCTATTTGACATGTTATCGTGTATATATCTCTTTGTGGTTTTCTTCATGTTATAGCTATCATATGGTTTTTAAACCAAAGTAATATATGTAGACTAAAGTGCAGTTGGGTTCGAATCCAAACCACCAATTGTTGAATCCAAACCACCAATTGTTGAAAAAAAATTTAGGTCTAAGAAGGGAATATTAGTTTAAGTTGTCTACACAATTGTTAACCTGTTTTTTAATAATGTTTTACTTTATAGTATATAAGATATAAGGTAATGATCGAGATGCAACAATGAATTTGTAAATGTTATGTTTGTAGCAGAAGAAACACATGATAGCAAAGATATACAACTCATTGATATATCCGATGATGAACAGGTACTATATATAACATATATGTTTGCAATTAAAAAAAAACATGTTAAATTAAAACTGATAATTTAAATCTTAATTGTAGCCTGGACCAGTCAGTCTCAAGAAGAATAGTGATGCGTGGTTTTGCGACCTTACAACAGGTTTTACCTCTCAAGGGATCTCAAGAGGCTTACAACCCCACCAGGCAGTGTACCTGACCGATGTAGTATAGTGAAGTGGTAAGTACGGGGGATTGATCGTTCAACTCAAAGAATAGTGTTCGTTAAGATTGAAATTTATCTACTAGGTCTAGAGATGAGGGATGATTCTTTTTGTATTTTTTATTTTTTTTTGGAAAGCAAGTAAAATCTCGGGTATTGGAAGAGTGGGCGGAATTAGTTGCTAGTCAACTAACCCAAGAGCTACTAATTAAACTAATGTGCAAGAAAAGTAAATTAAGGTTCTACAAGAAGAGTGAAGCGTATCTACCTATGATGTATTACTCCTTGCTAGCTATCCAATTCTACCTATTGAATTGCCACACCTTGTTTTAATTGATGGGTGTATTCCTTAATACCATTCATGGGGTGGCGTACATATCTCCCCAATTCTATGAGCTCTTATCTCCTCCTACAACGATGCGTAAAGCACCCAATCATAGGGATTGTAAACACTGGCTCATGCGTTAAATACTACCTTAATAACCTAGTACGCATTAGTTACATCTTTCTTAAGACGTTCAAGCATGTTACCATATAGGAGTTTAGCCAGTTTTCTTAAGCCTAACATTGATGAAACATTTAATCAAAACAAGAAACAATAGGAAGCAAGAATTATAAACTAAACCAACTAGATTTATTGAAGTTGTCACGCCTTAATTGATGGAGATAGACACACACATCAACAAGCCCTAATTGATGGAGATAGACACGAACATCAACTAGAAATCAATAAGATCTAATTAATTATATACAAGTTTCACACAATCATAAGTAGACACAAGGAGATTTAGCAAAGCATAATTAATGAAGAGCAATCAACAATAATGATAATTGAAGACATAACATAAGATTGAATCAATAAACCAACCATTAAAAGATGTTTATGGAGTGATTCGGAACCTCTAAGTTGCTGGAAAAACACCTAACCTAACCCTAGCATCAGACTTAGGGTTTGGGGCTTAGAAATAATGAAGTTATAATGTTCTATTTATAGGCAACTTTACTGTCGGCAAAGGGTGACGGCTTCAGCTCTAACAAATAACAGCGTCAGCCCGCCGTTTTCACCAAATCGAAGATTTTTTTGTCCTCTTCGCGTGGGCTTTTGAACCACCCAAATCCGAATTCGTATGAAGATTTTATGGCCAAAACAGTAACAGCTACTCCGCGCGCGAGTTGTGATTGTCTTGTTTAACTTGTGATGGTTCCACTTTGGTTTCTTCTCGTGCAAGCCTTGTTTCTGACGTCGTCACTCTATATCATCTGACGCCGTCACCTTCAAAAGTCTTCTGGGACGTCTTTTGTTAACTTAAGGCCAGACGGCCTACTTCCAAATACACCTGACGCCGTCAGGTGTAACTTCCTCAAAAGTTCTCTGGAGCGTCACGTTAGGAATTTTCCAACTCCATGATCTTCTCGTGATGGCGTCAGCTTTTAAGGCATGACGCCGTCAGGTTGTGTTTCCTGACCTTTTTTTATGGCTTTGTTGGTTTTCGTTCTTGAGCATAAATACGTCCAAAAAGCTCCAAAATGCTTGATATTTCAGAAATCACGTCCCAAGTACCTAAATTGAGAAAAGAATCGATTTAAGGCAATATTTGATCAAATAAACATGATTTAGGGCTTAAATGACTCCTTAAAACGGGTACACTTTCCGTCTTATCAAATATCCCTACACTTGGGATTTGCTTGTCCTCAAGCAAATGAGCTTTTCCACAAATCAAAATACGAGTTAGGGGTCATTTAACACTAATATAAAAGTAATTACAACAAATGATCATTCCACCTTAGTCAAAACAAGCATGGAAATTATACACTAGCACCTCACAATAAGTGTTTGGATACTCTCATCTCTCGGGTGTTGTAAATTTGTATATCATAAATGGAAATGGAAGAATATCACTCATTACCTGTCATAGCAAATAGATTACCATAGGCTTGGGAAAGGATCATGCCTCCACCACTTTGGCGTAAGCACCTAGGATAAACTATCAAAGAGGTCTTTACAAAGGGTTATAACGTTAGGTGTAGGGTATGGAAAACACGGTTTTGTTGGATAAAGGATAGTTTACTGGTGGCAAGTCAATCGTCTTGGTCAATTACATGTACAATGAGGCGTTGCTAAGCCAAGACTCGACTCAACTTAAACTACTACGACTCTCTTTTTGTTTTTTTTCCAAGACACTATTTCGACTTAAACAATAAAATAAAAGAAACGGATGGTAGCCCGTATGTTTTTCTCTTTTCTTTTTCTACTTTTTTTTTGCATACACTTTTACTCTACCATCCTAAATAATACATCAAAGGGAGCTCGTTTCCTCCCTACACTTGAACTTTTACATACTTTACACATAACTATTCTAATGACTCGAATCAAGAAAATCAAGACACTTGGAGTACTTTTTAAAATATTTAGCACATATGGGGGTAATAATGTTGTTCTTCCCCATTACTCCATTACACTAGTACTTTACCCATGAGTCCCAATCGTCCCAAAACAATATGTACAAGATATGACTCGACTTAGCAACCATGTAATCGATTAGAGAATTAACTAAGGGTTTAACACAAATGTTGTCACAATAATGCACTAATAATGAGTGCATACAAGGTAGGCTAAGGCGATTTGGGTGTACATTTAAGTGGGGTGTAACAAATTCTCACTTTGAGTAAGATGCTCAAAGGTCGAAATGAAAAGATAGGCTCGGATGGGTGTACTAGGGGTATCGTGCACCAAAAATGGGTACAACGCAAAGGGTTTGGGAGAATCACTTGACCAATGTAGCCAACGTAATTATAACAAAAGCACGGGTGTAAAACAATGGGTTAATCCTAATGCCTCTTATCACGTAGTCAATCCTAACTACACGAATGTAGTCTCACTAGCGGTCTCGGTATGCATCACAAACGCAAGTTCTAGAATCTATAAACTACCGATACACTCATAAGCACCAACAATGAATGCTTTTTCCTAAAGATCTAAAGGCGAACCTCACATATTTGGGGTGGAAACTTTTTTTGAGTGGTATGGTTTTTGTGCTAGTCATACAATTCCCTATCCATGAGACGCTTATTAAAAACCAAAGTTTCACTCCTATATGTTGTAAAAAATTTTAAATTTGGTGCTAAAATTGTCCTAACCAATATTTCTCTTGGCTTTATTACACATTCACTATTAAACAAAACAAAAATCAAGCGAAGTTGTAATTTCTAAGTCATCCTAATTTACCCTCCCTACACTTAAACCGAACATTGTCCCCAATGTTCTAAATAAAAGATGTAAAAGTAAAATAAATGAGAATGAAAGAAACTAATACTCCCCTGACTCGCTCGGTATGGATGATGTGATAATATGGTTGAATCTCCCTCCAAGAGAATGAACATGATAAGCTTCACTCTAGAAATATAATCATCCTCTTGATGTGTTGCACGTACATCTTCTTTTCCAATATAACCTGTAATCATCAAATCTAAAAACCAAAGCATCAAACCGAACAAAGAAAAACCACAACTAGATGAAATTCCAGACTTAGAAATAAAAACAAAACAAAACAATAAAAGGATAGGATACTTGTGGAATTAATTACAAATAGGAACTCATAAAACATACCCACAAGTATTGACACACAAACAAGATAGAATATATGGTAATCATGAATTATGAATTTTTCACGTACGAATTTCGTTCTTTTTAACAAAATATAAATTTCCCTACACTTATCTTTTTGTGAAATACCTTTATATGCAATTAAGACGAGGTTAAAAACAGAATAAAGCATTTTCACAAATTATTCGAAACGTGAAAATTAAACAATTATGATTAAGCATATATGACACAAACAAACAA
>LBNU01020889.1:7954-29465 GCA_014162995.1 Artemisia annua | reverse complement strand
TAGCATTTAGTTCTAGCGAGTATCAAGACTTGGCTAGAAATTTTCTTGCGAGTTTGGTATCCCATGCTTTGCGAGTTTGGTCCATGTTTTGCGAGTATGGGAATCAGTTTTAGCGAGTATGATGATCTTTCAGTCTTTATATATTGCGAGTATGAGTTGTTAGTTTTGCGAGTATGGTTTGTTTAGTAAATCTTGCGAGTATAGGTTTTTGAAATTACGAGTTTTAAGTCTGTTTAGTGTCGAGTCGCGTTGTTCATTTACAAGTATCATTTCTTTCAAACGCCGAGCTAGGCTTTTATTTTCCTCATCGTTTCATCGAGTGGGGTTTTGTTGGGTTCTTTCCTAAACGAAACTCCGCCGAATTTTCTAAAATCCTTTCTAGATTTATTTACCTTAGTTTAATTTCTTTTCTTATTAGTTTAAGTATTAGTACGTTAAATCTTTAATCACTTCTTTAGTTAAACTTCTCTTTTCGTTAATTAAATTCAAAATTCCAAAAAAATTTTCCTTATTACTTTCTTTAATAGTTTGTAGTTTAAATTTCATTTCTCTTTTGTTTAATCTAGCTTTATGATTTCTTTTCTTGTTAAACTTATTTCTTTTAATCTAGTACTTTCTTACATCTAAGTTCTAAACAAGTTTTCATAGTATAAACAAAAACCAAATCTAATCTTTCAACTTATTCATCTCACATAACTCACGACTCGAGTGACAAGATCAATTCAATCCTCGTTGGGACAACGATCCGTGTTTATAAGCTTCACCGCTTTAATATTAGACAATCAATACGCCTCTGACGACCAAATCTAGTTGGAGGTGGTGGTTTTGGCTCATGATGGTGGCAATCATTGTTACTGTAAAGGTGGCGGCAAACAATGGTAACAATGGCCAAAATGCAAATACACTAGCAATAAAATATAATGCACAAGTTCCATAGCAATTAACGTGGCTGCTACTTAAAAAATGAGCAGCCAAAATGCAACGCACAAGTTCCATAGCAACAAAATGAGTAGTATTACAGAAATGCAAATACAGTAGCCAAAATGCCAAAATGCAAATACAGTATTCAAAATGCAAATATAGTAGCCAAAATGCAGCAACAAGAAATAAAGTAGAAGCGAATTGCCTCAAGTCATCAAGCATGATCATCACGCTCCATAAATTGCATTTATGTTTTCTTTGCCATTTTCTTATAGCTGCTGATTTCTTTTTCGTTTTGTTTGTTTTTGGACTATCTGTTAGAATTTAAGTACCATGACAATCATATATTTATTCTAATATCAAGTAGTCACATAATGCGGAAGCGTAGGAAACCACGCCTCTGCTAGGCAGCGTGTGGAATGGCCGAGAGCGGACCTTATTGGATATATAATCCAAGTCGAGATTAGAGTTACGGTAATTATAACATATAAAAGATTAACATAAACATAATAGGAACGTACCTTTTGCACTTCAATAAATCTTGAACATTGATGAACCCTAATTATTGTTTATAAGGATCAATGATTAACCCCTTACCGTTTTGTTAATCGATCCAAGATGTAAACAATAATGTGTTTACACTACGTTCTTGTATACACGTACTATTAGCGATTCGATGTGAATGCTAGTTCTTCAATCACGAATAAAGTACCAAACAAACAAAGTTTAGCCTTTTATTAAATAAATTTGGGTTGAACCCTTTTTATTTAATATGTCGAATCATCAAAGAAAAGGAAGATGACTATGCATGCACATAACATGCATATTGAATTAGCATGCATGGCATGTGTAATATATACGGATAGAAATCACAATTGTGATATTCGATATATAATATATAATGAAATTAAAGGGTTGTGTGTCGTATCTCTGTGAGGCTTAATAGGGTGCTTATATTGCCCTCAAACTTGTTCTCCAAGTTAGAGTCTATCACCTCCTCAAGTTCCACAAATCGACACTCCGACCCCTCCATTCCTTTTCTTGTTCGACCGGTCTCAACCAACACACATGGGTTTGGTTTTCGTACTAATAAGTCCCTCATGTATTAGTTATTTTATTTGTGATTTAATAATTAAATATAACTATTTATATATTAATTATTTAACATCGATTCTCATACGTAAAGTGTGCAATCCCGTAGTCTTGAGTTCGATACTAGACATTTACTTATTAATATTTACCCACAAACTCTAACAGCTCCCACTTGGATATCTATTAACAGTATAATGACATTGGTTAGCGTCTAGCAATACGCAAATGCCCCTAGATCAACTCGAGCTAGGTTTCCTGGAAAAACCTTTAATGATTCATCATTATTATTATCCTTTTGTTACTAATACCACGTTAATAAAGATATGGATCTCAGTCATTCTTTAATTAACAATTCTGTTTCTCGTTGTTTATGATTGAGCAAGATTACCAAAACATCTGAATGTATTCTAGATAGACTTTGGGCGTGCGCACGCAAACATCTTGTCAACCCTACGAGGGGCCCAGCAGTATTAAACTTCAAAACAAATTTGAAGGAACAAATTCTTTCTTGACTACAAGACTAACCCATGAACTTTGCAACACTTCTGAAAACAACCCTTATAACTACCAGTTACGGATAGCGGTAGATTGCTCCACAGAAATGCACTACATCCATGACACTTATCTGGTATCTCAAGTCCGAGGATAACTAAATTCATGATTTACTTACTGACAAGATCCATAGAGTAAAATCATGTAGTTGGGATAAGTCCTATATTCAATTCATTGAATATCATGTGAAATTGGTATGTCAACGCATCAATATACTTTCAAGTATATTCTAACCAATACTCAGATTTGTCTTAGTTTAATGATATTCCCATATCATTAATCGACAACGGACAATTTAGAATAACATAAGTTATTCACGGATTTAAACATGCAAATATAGGACACAATTTATTATTAACGAAAACAAACGTACTAAGTACTTTAATTCATTATAAATAATAATTGCTTAATGTCCTTTATCCAAATACTAAATAGATCAATGCATGATAATTCTAGTTAATGGATTTTGTTTCAAGTAATGACTTATTGACAACTATGCCTCAAGTAATCATACTTGTTGACAAGGCATTTATTTCAACTAACTTTGATCTATAATAATTTTGAGAATACTTATTTCAAGAATTCAATTATTGAAGTTCTTGTATGTGAGCATCAAACAATTTTTATATAGTCACATAATATTTCATAAATGGTGTGATATCCTCAACCACCAATTTATGACAATCAAACTTTCAAATACTTTAAAGTTTAAAGTATTCTAATTTTTTTAATGTATAATGCAACTATGCTCTTAGTTGAGCACAACTAGTTCACATGACCATTAACAAGGATAAAATCCTACCATGACTAGTATTGAGTGTCATCTCAATTAAACTAGCATCATTGTATTAAAACTACAATATGCTCTTTAAAATCTTGTAAACTTAATATCCATTGTGTAATGCTTGATGCCTTCTAATCTTTCAAGATTTACTGTCGGCTATAACAATTACGCAACAATTTGCTATATTGTATATACTTAGAATTTAGGAGCAATTCCAGGTTGAGGATCATTATATTATTCTAAGTTCAAACATATTCCATTAGAATATTCATTACACAAGTTATATAATAACTTTCAATTAGATTTATTTACCGCGTATGTTTATTAAATAATAAACTTTAGTTCCAAGGTTATATGTTTTATTTTTTAAATCTTCTAAGTAAAATTTCATTCCAAACTAAGACTTAACATTTTACTTACATGGAATGTTACTTCTTATATGTTATACAACATATATGATTTAGTAAATCAAACAGAATACTCCCACTAGCTTTCAGGAATACTTAGAAATTATCTTATTTCAATTATAAATCAAATCATTGATTAATAATTAAACATAAGAGTAATTTCTTAGATGCATGCATTTATCCATTCATGGATTATTGCACTTTGTATAATTCCAAAGATTTATTTGAATTCATAAACTCCTTTTGATTACTTATCATCCTCGCTTAAGTAATCACTCAAGAAAGAGTTTTTGATATTCATTGTCAAATTTCATATTCATATAAATATGACAATAACCATCTTTGTATCTTTAATGTGCTTAGGAAAGAATATTCAATCATAGTTAATTGCTTAAATATGATTAATAATATTGTCATAAGACATACATTAAAAGATGTATACAATTTTGTCCATATGATTTCTAACAAAGATTTAAACCACTATGGTTACAATATCTTTGAATAAACTCATCATCATTCTCTAACTATTAAGAATTAAGATAAACCAAATTTGAATATCTTTATGAGCAGCATCTATAACATTCATAGTATGAGTAATTTACCCAAATCATAATTTTGGTAATACTTCATCATATAATTCCCAGCATATTAAGCAAATATCTGAGATATCCAAGTGGATCTATGAATGATAATTCCATCATCTCGAGGTTTATCATTTACATGTTAAGCCTCATCATGATTTTAGCTAGTGTGTTTTTAGAAGATTATGTATTTAGTGATAAACTCCCACTTGCTATTAGTAATATATAGACTATCTATAATACTTAGCAATTAAAGCGACAATCCAATTTTCTCTTTTTTGACATGCTTTGTTAATAACCATCACATAAGTAGCTTAACAAATTCAGAACTTCAATTTTTAAGATTTAATGTGATTCATCACATTTCATAATTCAACAACATCTTATTAATCTTCTAGGAGTCTAATTGAGTATATTCAATCCATACTCAATTTCTAACCTTGATAACTTTTGAAAGAAAAGAAGTTATAGTTATCTTTAATCAAACAATACCAATAGAGTTTGATTCTCCTAACTGAACATACCATAAACTTGTGGTATTTCATTAGGACTCATATTGTCAGACAATCTATCAATATGAAAGATAAACTTATATCTTTTAGCTTGTCTATTTACCAACTAAATCAACTTAATGATAAAATAGAATTTCCAAGCCTCTTTGCATGCTTTATAACCCAAGTACTTATTAATCAAGTTACTTCTTGTTCATGTGTCTATAAGAAGACATAAACCGTTATAATCCCATTACACGTTATTAATCATTGATCAATTCAATGACTTCTTGTAATTAAAAAACATAACAAGCTAACGTCTTACTTTACATTATACTAAGCCTTGCATAAAGACTTCATGTTTATAACTATACAATAAAGTATAAACATGTATAACTAAAGTAATCATGAACACCATTATTTGGTTTCAATAATATTTTCAAGTTAACTCACTACTCCCATTTATTTATGTCATTCTAAGAATACATAATTATTGAAGTAGTATTATATCACTTCATGTATTTATGTCATTCCAATAATCCATAAATATTGAAGTTGTCTTGTTACCATATTGACACATGTTCTAATAGGTGTCTAATCTTAGAAACAGTAAATTATCCATGTAGGTCTCACGCATACATGGAAATTCACCTTGTTGTTGGAATTTAGTCTGCGTCTCACGTTTACTAAATTTCAACACCAAGTGTTTTCTTAGATTAGATGTGTATTAGAATGTGAGTCTCTTACTTTGCAGTTAAGAGAATCNTTATTGAAGTAGTATTATATCACTTCATGTATTTATGTCATTCCAATAATCCATAAATATTGAAGTTGTCTTGTTACCATATTGACACATGTTCTAATAGGTGTCTAATCTTAGAAACAGTAAATTATCCATGTAGGTCTCACGCATACATGGAAATTCACCTTGTTGTTGGAATTTAGTCTGCGTCTCACGTTTACTAAATTTCAACACCAAGTGTTTTCTTAGATTAGATGTGTATTAGAATGTGAGTCTCTTACTTTGCAGTTAAGAGAATCCTTTAAATCATATTCTTATGTGTTGTACCTTGCACACAATAAAGATTTCTCCCACCTGTGCATGAAACAACACTATGTATCATATAAACAACACGCATGCGTTTGTTAATATGAACAATATGATTTGTGTCATTAGCATAACTAGTAGATATAGAGTTACTCAATCACTCAAGGAAACGTGCATGACTATCCTTGAAAATATTAGTGTCTATATTTTGGAAAGTAATTATCTTGAGATATACACAAGATAATCTGAGTTACAATCAAGACAATAAGTCTCTTAACTCCTACTGAATTAGAGAACATTACAATAATCCCTTATTCAGTAATAGGCACACAATACTCCCACTAAATTTGACAACATTATAAATGTTTCATTATCAGTGATAGGAAATAGTGTGCTATTTACTTTCCTACATCTTTTGAGAAAACCCATTCGCAACAATTATATAGGTTCTAAAAGAATGTATTCTACTATTTAAATGTTATTCATCACATTCCAAACTATTAACTTGAAAAAACTGGGCATGCAATTTCTTCCTGAATAGATCTACCATTCCAACAATTCTATGTAGTATCTTTAAATGGTTAAAGCAAAACAACTAGATAAAATTGCTAGTTTGTCTTTTACCATTCTTGCGGTAATATGTCTAGTTTCTATTATTAATAACTCATAAAGTGCAAATCGACTTACTATTAAAGATTGCTATGAGTTATGTATTTAGAACATAGACAATTCTAATTATAGGATTAAGTCTCACACTTCTCTATATGGAAAGAAGTCTATGTTTATTCTTTTCGTAAAGTTGATCCTAACCAAAAAACCCATACGGGTGTAGATCAATTTACTGGTGAAAAGAATAACCCATGTTTACGGTTCGATGTTGCATTAATACATTTAAAAGAATTTGCAAAATTCAATTTTAGTATTTTCGATAATACATGTTTTCAAGAAAATATAATACTCATGGAAATATTTATATAACCAAATAATTTTCTTGAAAACATAGGATCCAACTTTTCATAAGTTTCATTACATCAGTTGATATGCTAGTAATGAAAGTACAAAAGATGGTAATCTGTAGAACAATAATTGGCAAACAATTTTCCAATTCCTAGATCATTATGGGATTTACATCAAATTGATTCATCAATTTGCAATGTAAGCATGTTTCATCCCATCTCATGCCGTAAGTTCTAGGTCTCACGCATCAACTTACTTAAGTCGTGTAACTTAGAAACTGCAAATTCTCCATGTGTGGTCTCACGCACGCTCGGAAATTTGCCTTGTCATTAATCTTTGGCCTAGGTCTCACGCATACCAAAGAAAAACTCCAAGTGTCCCTTATAGTTAGATGGCATGTAACTTAAATTTTATAGGGTATTAAATTTTGATGTGATAATCAAAAAACATGTATAAAGATGCATGCACTCATCTTTATAACATTAGGGTTTCAAAACAATTTTTTTATTACCAATTCGCAAGATAAAGTTAAAAGCTTTTGTTTGAGGTATTGGGTTCACCAATTAGAGAAGAACCTACAATTATCATCCACCAAGTGGAATTGAGGTTAATCACCCTTAAGATGATATTGTACATATAATGGAGATGTATGTAAGATGTCTTTAACGAACTCATAAGTGTATGGAAACCAAAGGTAGACTCTAGGCTCTTTCCAAACCTTGTTTCCATCACTATGAATTTGTCTAAAGAGAACTTACTTTCAAAACCATATGTACAAAAACATCAATCAAGCAAAAGTTTATAACTTTCATCTTAAAACATATTAAAAACTTTTACAATGCAAATCTCGTCGCGAGGATGCATTTAACGCATTACGGCATGTAAGGCCAACCCCTAAGTATGACACATAAGATTTCGTAGTGTAAAGTTCTTAATAATAATTATGTTTCACCATTATTAGTCCAATTAATTTTCTTTTCATAAAATTACCCGTTTTATTGCTTACAATCGTATCAAGCACATAACAAGTAATTATAAAAGAAACAAATAACCAACTAATAATCAAAAAAATTATAAAGGTGAAACAATTAGCCACATGCATACTTAATTAGATAAACCCTAATTAAATCAATTCTAGGTTTTCATAATGTGTATAATTAACTAAAGCTTTCACTTTGCACAAGTGAGCCACATCCATCGAATAATCGATTGCGTAAGCTAGAGTTAATTAATACACCACATAGCACGTAAATTGATTTTATTACAATTGAGGTCTTCCTCAATTTTATATTTATCTAATCATTACATGTGGAAACAATACTAACAATTAAATAATCAATCAATTAATTAATCCATGACTAACATGCATGTTTCGTCATGGATTCATGCATAACAATTAGTAACTAGGTCACAAGTACGTCCAATTAACACATAAACTTGTTAATGACCTAGGGTTTCTAATCAGATTAATATTTAATCCACAAACCCTAATTTGGATAAAGGAGTAAATCAACCCCCCCCAAATTTTTAGGGTTTCGAAAATTTAAATAAGCCCTAGATCAAAACAATATCTAAACATGTATCTAAAACATTAAAGATTCAATTTTTATGTGTTTTAGTTATCAATTACATGTTATAGTAGGCTCTCTGATACCACTGTTAGAATTTAAGTACCATGACAATCATATATTTATTCTAATATCAAGTAGTCACATAAAGCGGAAGCGTAGGAACAATTATAACATATAAAAGATTAACATAAACATAATAGGAACGTACCTTTTGCACTTCAATAAATCTTGAACATTGATGAACCCTAATTAGTGTTTATAACGATCCATGATTAACCCCTTACCGTTTTGTTAATCGATCCAAGATGTAAACAATAATGTGTTTACACCACGTTCTTGTACACACGTACTATTAGCGATTCGATGTGAATGCTAGTTCTTCAATCACGAATAAAGTACCAAACAAACAAAGTTTAGCCTTTTATTAAATAAATTTGGGTCGAACCCTTTTTATTTAATATGTAGAACCATCAAAGAAAAGGAAGATGACTATGCATGCACATAACATGCATATTGAATTAGCATGCATGGCATGTGTAATATATACGGACAGAAATCACAATTGTGATATTCGATATATAATATATAATGAAATTAAAGGGTTGTGTGTCGTATCTCTGTGAGGCTTAATAGGGTGCTTATATAGCCCTCAAACTTGTTCTCCGAGTTAGAGTCTATCACCTCCTCAAGTTCCACAAATCGACACTCGGACCCCTCCATTCCTTTTCTTGTTCGACCGGTCTCAACCAACACACATGGGTTTGGTTTTCGTACTAATAAGTCCCTCATGTATTAGTTACTTTATTTGTGATTTAATAATTAAATATAACTATATATATATTAATTATTTAACATCGATTCTCATACGTAAAGTGTGCAATCCCGTAGTCTCGAGTTCGATACTAGACATTTACTTATTAATATTTATCCACAAACTATAACACTATCTACTAAACTTGTGAAAGAAATAACAATTTTTTTTAATCCTAACTCTCTTAATCGTTCTTGGTTTTCTGGAACCCTTAACATTTCACCTTGGTCTTGCTTGATTTTGATTCGCATACCTGTTGTAAGTCACCATAACAACATTAGGCCCAGAGATTATTGACTTACTTGATCATGTAATTTTATTTGTTAAGTAGTTTTAATGTTTGATGTTAAATCAGTTTAGAGATCAGATTCAAAGTACTAACAATAATCAACTGAATTTAACGAAAAGAAATGAAAAGTATAGTGGTTGCATACTAATTTATGACATACAATAGCATCTGAGTATCACAAAAAAAAGGACACTGGGATTCATATTAGCAATAGAAAATTGAAACTAGGATACTAACTTAATATACTGTAACAAAGGATAAATAACTAAAAGCTTAATATAATGTAAAAAATAACAGTATACAATACTAACTTGGACAAGATGCTCTTTTGACTCCTAAGCACATAATTATCATTAGATATCTGATGCGTGGTTTTGTAACCTTACAACAGGTTTTACCTCTCGAGGGATCTCAAGAGGCTTACAACCCCACCAGGCAGTGTACCTGACCGATGTAGTATAGGATAGTGGTAAGTACGGGGGATTGATCGTTCTCTCACAGGGAATAGTGTTCGTTAGGATAGAAAAACTACTCTAATAGGTCTAAGGGTGGAAGGAAGATTCTTTTTGTATTTTTATGTTTTATGGAAAGCAAGTAAAATCTCGGTTTTGGAAGAAGGGCGGAATTAGTTGCTAGTCAACTAACCCAAGTTTACTACTTATGCAAATTAAAATAAAATAAATATCTAAACTATTGTGGTTGTGAAAACAATATGGAGAAAGTTGTGTTTACTTAGATTTCATTACTCCCTAACTATCTTTTACCGGTTAATTGATATGTATGTTACTTGTGTGGATGAAGGGTGTATTCCTAATAACTCATGGAGTGGCATACATATCTCTCCAATTCTATGAGCTCTTATCTCGCCCTATGCCATGCACGGCACAACCATAGGGGTTGTAAACAGTGGCTCATGCGTTAAATACTACCTTAATAGCCTAGTATGCCTTGGCTACATGTTTCCCAAGACGTTCAAGCACGTTACCATAAAGGAGGTTGGCCAGTTTTCTTGAGCCTAACATTGATGGAACAATCATCCCAACAAACAACAACACACACCAATTAACCAATAATTAATAGTTAGGTTTCATTAGATCTAAGCAAACACTAGAGAATTTAGCTACACATGTTAATTAAAAGACAAGCAAAAGAGATAATCAACCAACACATAGACATATTGATTGAATTAAAGTGAAGACTTATCTTTAATTAAGCATGAGGGTTCCAAGGGTTGGAAACCCTAAAAAGTACAGAAAATTCGTCTTTAGGGTTTGCCCTAAAAGTTCTCCACAAAGTTCCACACTAATGAATGAAAATTAGAAAACTATATATAGATTTTACACTCTGACGGCGTCAGGTTATAAGGGCTGACGCCGTCAGCTCGCCGCCATTAGGTTTCTCGGATGGCCTAGATCCACTTCTGACGCCGTCACCTTATAAATCCTTCTGGGCCGTCACTCTTTAACTTTACTCCTGACGGCCTACTTTTCCTAACACCTGACGGCGTCAGGTGTTAAATCCAAAATTTCCTCTGGCCCGTCATTTGATAATTGGTTTCCACTCTTTTGTCAAGGCTTTCTGACGGCGTCACCTTGTGACTTCTGACGCCGTCAGGTTGTAAATCTTCATCTTTTGAGACTTTGTCGTTTTCTTCACTTTTATGCTCCAAAAACGTCCGAATATGCATGTTTTCCAGAATTCCTCTCAAAAGTACCTAAAATGACAAAAGGAACGATTTAGGGCAATATTTGATCACATTTATACGAATTAGGGCTTAAATGACCCCCTAAAAGCGTAACACTTTTCGTCTCATCAAATACCCTTACACTTGAGATTTGCTTGTCCTCAAGCAAATGAGCTTTTATTCCAATCAAAATATGAGTTAGGGGTCATTTAACACGAATATAAAAGTAATTACAACAAATAGTTATTAGACCCTAATCATAACAAGCACGGAAATCATACACTAGCACCTCACAAATAGTGTTTGGATTCTCACATCTCTCAAATGTCATAAAGTTTATATCTCATAAATGGAAACGGAAAATAACACTCACTACCTGTCATAGCAAATAGATTACCATAGGCTTGGGAAAGGATCAATTACTCCTCCACTAGGCGTAAGCACCTAAGATAAACTATCAAAGAGGGCTTTATAAAGGGTTGTAACGTAAGGTGTAGGGATATGATAACACGGTTTGGTTGGAATAAAGGGTATTTTAGTGGTGGCGAGTTAATTATCATGATCAAATACATGCACTCTACATCGTTGCTTAAGTCAAGACTCGACTCAATCTTAGTCTAAAAATGAAATAACAAAAACTAAAAAGAAACATAAAAGGAAACGGGATGGTAGTCCGTATGTTTTTCTCTTTTCTTTTTCATATTTTTTTGTATTTTTCTTAATTTTTTCGATTTTTTTTTTATTTTTTTTATTTTTTTTTCATACACTCTTGCCCTACCATCGAAAATAATACATCATAAAGGAGTTGCATTCCCCTTACACTTGAATCTTTACATAACTTTACAATCAATATTCTAATGACTCGAATTAAGATAATCGAAAAACTTGGAGTACTTTTAAAATATTTAGCACGTATAGGGGTAATAATGTTGTTCTTCCCCATTTCTTCATTACACTAGTACTTAACCCATGAGTCCCAATTGTCCCAAAACAATATGTACAAGGATATGACTTAACTTAGCAACCATGTAATTGACCGGATAATTAACTAAGGGTTTAACACATGTTTTCACAATAATGCACCAAAGGTGGGTGCATACAAGGTAGGCTAAGGCGATTTGGGTGTACATTTAGTGGGGTGTAACAAATTCTCACTTTGAGTAAGATGCTCAAAGGTTGAAACGAAAGGATAGGCTCGGAAGGGTGTACTAGGGGTATCGTATACCAAAAATGGATACAACGCAAAGGGTGTGGGAGAATTACTTGACCAATGGAGTGAATGTAATTATAACAAATATACGGGTGTAAAACAATGGGTTAATCCTAATGCTTCTTATCATGTAGTAAATCTTAACTACACGAATGTAGTCTCACTTGTGGATTTGAGATGGTCCTAACGCAAGTTCTAGAATCTAAATGCTACCGGTACTCACATCATAGCACCAAAGATGGATGCTTTTCCTACCAATTCTAGGGGCGAACCTCACATATTTGGGGTGGAAAATTTTTTAGTGGTACGGTTTTGTGCTAGTCATACAATTTCCTATCCATGAGACGCTCATTAAGATCAAGGTTTCACTTCTAAATGTTGTAAAAAATTTTAAATTGGCGCTAAAATTGCCCTAACAAACATTTCTCTTGGTTTTATTACAAATTTACTATCAAACAAAGCAAAACATCAAGCGTAAGTATATTCTCAACGGTGCTTTCATTTACCCCCCTTACACTTAAACCGAACATTGTCCCCAATGTTCAAATAAAAGACGTAAAAGTAAATAAGATGAAAGAATGAAATCAAATACTCCCCTGAATCGTTTGTTGTGGATAGTGATGTAACATGGTTAGATCTTCTTCCAAGATAGACGAACGTTCAAAGCTTCCCTTCCAAAATAATAAACGTCTTCTTGTCCAAAATAACCTGTTAACCTGAAAAAGATAAAGGCCAACCTCGCGTAAAATCGGCGGTAAAATCTACATAATAAGATATAATGCTTGTGGAATGAATATTTTGCAGAATTCCTGGAGATTATAAGTTAAAGAATTGACAAAACTTTTTAGGTTTCCGGAAAAATACAAAACTTTCAAAAATTGCAGAAAATTATAACCTGACGCCGTCAGGTGTTAATCCTGACGCCGTCAGAAAGTTCTGACAGAATTCTCATGTTAAGCTTCCGGGAAAAATTCTGGAAAAACTAGATCTTACTTCCTGGAATTCCTGCAAAAATTCATTATGACTCGATACAAGCATTTGACTCAAACAAGTACTAATATGTATGTTAATTTCATTGTTATGATTCATGTTCATTCGTTCTTTATAAACCGATTTAGATTTCCCTTACACTTAGCTTTTGCAAAATACCTTTATATGTAGTTAAGACGAAGTTAAAAACAAAATAAAGCATTTTCACAATTTAGTTTGAAGCATGAATCAATAACAAGAAATATAACTTACATACGGAAACAAATAAAATCAAATAAACACACAAAAACAAACAAAACATGGGTTGCCTCCCAAGAAGCGCTTTTCTTTATTTACGAGTCTTGTAGCTAGACTCAAAGTCACCGTACGTTACGTGACTTCGTCGTTGGTCTCGGTTCCTAAGTCATCCTCTTTTCCGGTTTTGTATTCGGGCCCTAAGTTCAAACAATCCTTATAGAAACCGAAAATCCTTTTCATGACATAGTCTACTCCCCTACGTCTATCCTCATCATTCCTATAGTAAACCGCTTGTTTGAGCTCCTTCTCAACGTTTGACAAGTGTTGGTATTGCTCTATCTTATACGGCATTTGGTAGTTCACCTCATCGGTCTCATCCTTAAATGTGACTATCCCTAAGGAAGGTTCATGAGTCATTCTAGAGACCTCGATAAATGGTTTGCCTAAGACTACTTGGGTCACACTTGCATCGATTATTGGGCGGATATCTTCTACAATCACAAAGTCGGTGACATAGGTAAAGTTTCCTACATAAACCGGTAATCCTTTAACTCTTCCCGTGAAGTTACTAATCCATCCCTTATCGGGAAACACTCTATACCCTAGTTGACTTTTCATTATCAAATTGTATTGAGCTCTAGTCATGATGTTAATGGGTGATCTAGGGTCAATGTACGCTTTCCAAATATGCAAATGCCCGATGTTGCATGGTATGTTGAGATTAGATGGATCGCCCACCTTGAAAATTGGGTTACCTAGGATGTATGGGGTCTCGGAGTCATCGAATAGATTCTTATGATATGCTCGCTCTTCCTTAGTGGGTAACCTATTGAAGTAATCCTCCTCCTCTACTTCTTCTATTTCGCTAACCTTAGCCTTCCTATCATCCTCTAATTCCTTACTCTCATCCTTTGATTCACTATCATTCTCACTCCTATCAATTGGTCTAATGGTCACAACGTTGACGAAGTGGACATGTTTGGATGAAGAGGGGTCCTTGATTTGTGGTTCGCTATTGGTGTTTCTAGCGTCCTTTTGTGGGGGTGATAGCACTTGGTTGTTGAGGGCTTTCAACAAGTTGTCAATTTTATTGGTCATCTCTACTTGTTGTTGATTGAATTCGGATGTGAATTTAGCTATGCGAGCTTCTTGAGATGCCATAAAATTGGACATCAATCCTTCAAAGTTGTTGGTACTACCATAGTTGTTGGAAGGATTGTTGTTGAAGGTACGGTTTGAGGAATTACCGTTGGGTTGAAACCGGTTAGGTGGGTTGGAAGAATTGTTTTGGGGTGCGTTTTGGTTTGACTTCCACCTAAGGTTGGGGTGATTTTTCCATGAGGGGTTGTATGAATCTCCATAAGGGTTTGGCTCGGGTTTGAAAGTGTACCACTTATCTCCCGCTCCGTCGGTACGCGTGGATGCGTAGTCCGCAAAAGCTTGTTCGGGGAGTTCCATGCAATCACGAGTGTCGTGGGGACCACTACATAATTCGCACGAAGAAGTGATTTTGTTCACTTGGCTTGAAGGTTTAGGAGCTTCGTAGGATTTCATGAGAAACTTGACTTGGTCTTCAAGTTCTATGATCCTACGGTCGGAAGTGCTTGAATTATTCGAAGGCAAAGATATTGCCTTGACCGTTTTATTCAAATCACGGGGATCATTCCAACTTTCGTTGTCATATAGAGCAAGATCTTCTAGGAGATCCCATGATTGTTCCGCACTTAGATCACGTAGCTTGCCACCGGCCGCTTGGTCAATGGTTTGCCTCGTGTGGAGATTGATGTGGTCATAGAAGATTTGGACTTGGAGCCAAAGGTCTATGCCATGATGAGGGACTTTTTGGAGTAAGTCCTTGAATCGAGTCCATGCCTCGTAGAGGGTTTCGCCTTGGCGTTGTTGGAACGCCAAGATATCATTCCTTAGCTTGGTAGTTCTCCCCGGTGGGAAAAATTGAGCAAGGAAACGAGTTGTGAGATCGTCCCAAGAGGTGATGGATCCTGCGGGAAGTCGCTCAAGCCATTGACTAGCTTGGTCCCGTAGAGAGAATTGGAAGAGACGCAATCGGGTCGTCTCTCGAGTGGCAACATCAAGGTCTATGGAATCTACGATTTTGAGGAAATCCTTGAGATGTTGATTTGGATCTTCGGAACGAAGTCCATGGAATGCGCATCCGCTTTGCACCAACCGGATGGTGTCGGATCGCAAGGGAGTGACATTGGCTCCTTGAGTGAGCTCAATGGTGTTGCGATAGCCAAGGTGGCTAGGTCGGGAATACTCTCCTAAGGTACGGGGTCTAGGAGGTTGGTTTGGTTGTGGTGGGTGGTTTGGTTGAAGTGGGTTGTTGGGATCAAGGATGTTACCACCTTCCATGATGGCGGATGGTAATGGTTACGAACAAAAACACGAAGAAAAAAGATAGACTAAAGAAATCCTAGAAAAATAAAATAAAAATCTCACTAGAAAGGAATCTAGTGAGTAGACCTAATAAAATAAAAATTCTACCTAAACAATAACTATTCCCCGGCAGCGGCGCCAAAAACTTGATGCGTGGTTTTGTGACCTTACAACAGGTTTTACCTCTCGAGGGATCTCAAGAGGCTTACAACCCCACCAGGCAGTGTACCTGACCGATGTAGTATAGGATAGTGGTAAGTACGGGGGATTGATCGTTCTCTCACAGGGAATAGTGTTCGTTAGGACAGAAAAACTACTCTAATAGGTCTAAGGGTGAAGGAAGATTCTTTTTGTATTTTTATATTTTTAGGAAAGCAAGTAAAATCTCGGTTTTGAAGGAGTGGGCGGAATTAGTTGCTAGTCAACTAACCCAAAATAACTACAATTGCAAATAAAATAAAATAACTAAACTATTTGGTTGTGAAAACTATATGGAGAAAAGTTGTGTTTACTTAGACTTCATTACTCCCTAACTATCTTTTACCGGTTAATTGATATGTATGTTACTTGTGTGGATGAAGGGTGTATTCCTAATAACTCATGGAGTGGCATACATATCTCTCCAATTCTATGAGCTCTTATCTCCTCCTATGCCATGCACGGCACAACCATAGGGATTGTAAACAGTGGCTCATGCGTTAAATACTACCTTAATAGCCTAGTATGCCTTGGCTACATGTTTCCCAAGACGTTCAAGCACGTTACCATAAAGGAGGTTGGCCAGTTTTCTTGAGCCTAACATTGATGGAACAATCATCCCAACAAACAACAACACATCAATTAACCAATAATTAATAGTTAGGTTTCATTAGATCTAAGCAAACACAAGAGAATTTAGCTACACATGTTAATTAAAAGACAAGCAAAAGAGATAATCAACCAACACATAGACATATTGATTGAATTAAAGTGAAGACTTATCTTTAATTAAGCATGAGGGTTCCAAGGGTTGGAAACCCTAAAAAGTACAGAAAATTCGTCTTTAGGGTTTGCCCTAAAAGTTCTCCACAAAGTTCCACACTAATGAATGAAAATTAGAAAACTATATATAGATTTTACACTCTGACGGCGTCAGGTTATAAGGGCTGACGCCGTCAGCTCGCCGCCATTAGGTTTCTCGGATGGCCTAGATCCACTTCTGACGCCGTCACCTTATAAAACCTTCTGGGCCGTCACTCTTTAAAATATAACCTGACGGCCTACTTTTCCTAACACCTGACGGCGTCAGGTGTTAATTCCAAAATTTCCTCTGGCCCGTCATTTGAAAATTGGATTCCACTCTTTTGTCAAGGCTTTCTGACGGCGTCACCTTGTGACTTCTGACGCCGTCAGGTTGTAAATCTTCATCTTTTGAGACTTTGTCGTTTTCTTCACTTTTATGCTCCAAAAACGTCCGAATATGCATGTTTTCCAGAATTCCTCTCAAAAGTACCTAAAATGACAAAAGGAACGATTTAGGGCAATATTTGATCACATTTATACGAATTAGGGCTTAAATGACCCCCTAAAAGCGTAACACTTTTCGTCTCATCAAATACCCTTACACTTGAGATTTGCTTGTCCTCAAGCAAATGAGCTTTTATTCCAATCAAAATATGAGTTAGGGGTCATTTAACACGAATATAAAAGTAATTACAACAAATAGTTATTAGACCCTAATCATAACAAGCACGGAAATCATACACTAGCACCTCACAAATAGTGTTTGGATTCTCACATCTCTCAAATGTCATAAAGTTTATATCTCATAAATGGAAACGGAAAATAACACTCACTACCTGTCATAGCAAATAGATTACCATAGGCTTGGGAAAGGATCAATTACTCCTCCACTAGGCGTAAGCACCTAAGATAAACTATCAAAGAGGGCTTTATAAAGGGTTGTAACGTAAGGTGTAGGGATATGATAACACGGTTTGGTTGGAATAAAGGGTATTTTAGTGGTGGCGAGTTAATTATCATGATCAAATACATGCACTCTACATCGTTGCTTAAGTCAAGACTCGACTCAATCTTAGTCTAAAAATGAAATAACAAAAACTAAAAAGGAACATAAAAGGAAACGGGATGGTAGTCCGTATGTTTTTCTTCTTTCTTTTTCATATTTTTTTGTATTTTTCTTGATTTTTCGATTTTTTTTTCATACACTCTTGCCCTACCATCCAAAATAATACATCATAGGGGATTTGCATTCCCCTTACACTTGAATCTTTACATAACTTTACAATCACTATTCTAATGACTCGAATTAAGATAATCGAAAAACTTGGAGTACTTTTTAAATATTTAGCACGTATGGGGGTAATAATGTTGTTCTTCCCCATTACTTCATTACACTAGTACTTTACCCATGAGTCCCAATCGTCCCAAAACAATATGTACAAGGATATGACTTAACTTAGCAACCATGTAATTGACCGGATAATTAACTAAGGGTTTAACAAATGTTTTCACAATAATGCACCAAAGGTGGGTGCATACAAGGTAGGCTAAGGCGATTTGGGTGTACATTTAGTGGGGTGTAAACAAATTCTCACTTTGAGTAAGATGCTCAAAGGTCGAAACGAAAGGATAGGCTCGGAGGGGTGTACTAGGGGTATCGTGTACCAAAAATGGATACAACGCAAAGGGTGTGGGAGAATTACTTGACCAATGAAGTCAATGTAATTATAACAAATATACGGGTGTAAAACAATGGGTTAATCCTAATGCCTCTTATCATGTAGTAAATCTTAACTACACGAATGTAGTCTCACTTGTGGATTTGAGATGGTCCTAACGCAAGTTCTAGAATCTAAATACTACCGGTACTCACATCATAGCACCAAAGATGGATGCTTTTCCTACCAATTCTAGGGGCGAACCTCACATATTTGGGGTGGAAAATTTTTTAGTGGTACGGTTTTGTGCTAGTCATACAATTTCCTATCCATGAGACGCTCATTAAGATCAAGGTTTCACTTCTAAATGTTGTAAAAAATTTTAAATTGGCGCTAAAATTGCCCTAACAAACATTTCTCTTGGTTTTATTACAAATTTACTATCAAACAAAGCAAAACATCAAGCGTAAGTATATTCTCAACGGTGCTTTCATTTACCCCCCTTACACTTAAACCGAACATTGTCCCCAATGTTCAAATAAAAGACGTAAAAGTAAATAAGATGAAAGAATGAAATCAAATACTCCCCTGAATCGTTTGTTGTGGATAATGATGTAACATGGTTAGATCTTCTTCCAAGATAGACGAACGTTCAAAGCTTCCCTTCCGGAAGAATAAACGTCTTCTTATCCAAAATAACCTGTTAACCTGAAAAAGATAAAGGCCAACCTCGCGTAAAATCGGCGGTAAAATCTACATAATAAGATATAATGCTTGTGGAATGAATATATTGCAGAATTCCTGGAGATTATAAGTTAAAGAATTGACAAAACTTTTTAGGTTTCCGGAAAAATACAAAACTTTCAAAAATTGCAGAAATTTTTAACCTGACGCCGTCAGGTGTTAACCCTGACGCCGTCAAAAATTTCTGACAGAATTCTCATGTTAAGCTTCCGGGAAAAATTCTGGAAAATCTAAATCTTACTTCCTGGAATTCCTGCAAAAAATCATTATGACTCGATACAAGCATTTGACTCAAACAAGTACTAATATGTAAGTTAATTTCATTGTTATGATTCATGTTCATTCGTTCTTTATAAACCGATTTGGATTTCCCTTACACTTAGCTTTTGCAAAATACCTTTATATGTAATTAAGACGAAGTTAAAAACAAAATAAAGCATTTTCACAATTTAGTTTGAAGCATGAATCAATAACAAGAAATATAACTTACATACGGAAACAAATAAAATCAAATAAACACACAAAAACACACAAAACATGGGTTGCCTCCCAAGAAGCGCTTTTCTTTATTTACGAGTCTTGTAGCTAGACTCAAAGTTACCGTACGTTATGTGACTTCGTCGTTGGTCTCGGTTCCTAATTCATCCTCTTTTCTGGTTTTGTATTCGGGCCCTAAGTTCAAACAATCCTTACAGAAACCAAAAATCCTTTTCATGACATAGTCTACTCCCCTACGTCTATCCTCGTCATTCCTATAGTAGACCGCTTGTTTGAGCTCCTTCTCAACGTTTGACAAGTGTTGGTATTGCTCTATCTTATACGGCATTTGGTAGTTCACCTCATCGGTCTCATCCTTAAATGTGACTATCCCTAAGGAAGGTTCGTGAATCATTCTAGAGACCTCGATAAATGGTTTGCCTAAGACTACTTGGGTCACACTTGCATCGATTATTGGGTGGATATCTTCTACAATCACAAAGTCGGTGACATAGGTAAAGTTTCCTACATAAACCGGTAATCCCTTAACTCTTCCTGTGAAGTTACTAATCCATCCTTTATCGGGGAATATCGTATACCTAAGTTGATTTTTCATTATCAAGTTGTATTGGGCTCTAGTCATGATGTTAATGGGTGATCTAGGGTCAATGTATGCTTTCCAAATATGCAAATGCCCGATGTTACATGGTATGTTTAGATTAGATGGATCGCCCACCTTGAAAATTGGGTTACCTAGGATGTATGGGGTCTCGGAGTCATCGAATAGATCCTTATGATATGCTCGCTCTTCCTTAGTGGGTAACCTATTGAACTAATCCTCCTCCTCTACTTCTTCTATTTCGCTAGCCTTAGCCTTCCTATCATCCTCTAATTCCTTACTCTCATCCTTTGGTTCACTATCATTCCCACTCCTATCAATTGGTCTAATGGTCACAACGTTGACGAAGTGGACATGTTTGGATGAAGAGGGGTCCTTGATTTGTGGTTCACTATTGGTGTTTCTAGCGTCCTTTTGTGGGGGTGATAGCACTTGGTTGTTGAGGGCTTTCAACAAGTTGTCAATTTTATTGGTCATCTCTACTTGTTGTTGATTAAACTCGGATGTGAAATTAGCTATACGAGCTTCTTGAGATGCCATAAAATGTGACATCAATCCTTCAAAATTGTTGGTACTACCATAGTTGTTCGAAGGATTGTTGTTGAAGGTACGGTTTGAGGAGTTACCGTTGGGTTGAAACCGGTTAGGTGGGTTGGAAGAATTGTTTTGGGGTGCGTTTTGATTTGACTTCCACCTAAGGTTGGGGTGATTTTTCCATGAGGGGTTATATGAATCTCCGTAGGGGTTTGGCTCGGGTTTGAAAGTGTACCACTTATCTCCCGCTCCGTCGGTACGCGTGGATGCGTAGTTCGCAAAAGCTTGTTCGGGGAGTTCCATGCAATCAAGAGTGTCGTGGGGACCACTACATAATTCGCATGAAGAAGTGATTTTGTTCACTTGGCTTGAAGGGTTAGGAGCTTCGTAGGATTTCATGAGAAACTTGACTTGGTCTTCAAGTTCTATGATCCTACGGTTGGAAGTGCTTGAAT
>LBNU01020888.1:13142-28456 GCA_014162995.1 Artemisia annua | reverse complement strand
GAGTGGTTTTGGACAAGTTAGTAACTAGGAAAATCTATTTTGACACTACAAAATAACCTTCTGTCCCAAAAATGAAAACGTGGCAAAATCAGTAAGTGTTGAGTAATTTTTGGCCAAATATTTAGAAAATACATTCAAAAACAAAACTATGGCCGAAAACGGGGATAAAAACGGATTTATAACGAAGGAGATACGATTTTCCGAAGTTTAACTACGAAAAATACTTTTCCGGAAAAACTGTTGCTGTATGGAGTCTTTCGACGGACAAAACGAGATGTTTAGCGTTACCTAGATGACCCGAGCTACTGAAAATATATTAGTACATGTTTTTATGAAACCGTGGATATAAATAACGTAGAAAATGAGCTAATAACGACCAAGATACTCGCGTTTATAACACGGCTACTATATATTATTTTTGACAGCTTTTAACAAGTAAAATATATTACGTACTGAATGTATAGTTTCAAGTAACAATGATAGAAGAGCCGTTTTCCTTAACCGTTGAGACCCATATTGACAAGAGTTAACTAATACGTTAATGGAATGACTTCCAAGGTTTTCAAACATCAAGACCAAGCACTAACACTTTATATATATATTTACACAACTAGTTCTTACGTACTAATTTGGGCTTATATTTTTACCAAGTATTGAAAAACATTGAATTGCAACGATAACATATATTTTCAAAGTACGAGTGGTATAGATAACATGTGCATGTTCAATTATTGTCTCACTTCATGATCTCAAGTAGTATACATGCATTCATTATAGGTAGCATCTAGTGTTCGCGCCTAGTATTTCAAAGTATTTCAAGTGTTCCCAAGTGTTTCAAGTACTCCGAGTTCATAACATCATCACTTGAGGTGAGTTTTCATATCCCCGTATACATTTTAATTTGTTTTCAAATCCCACGGGGGAGAATACATTGCACCATTTTCGTACGAGCCTAAGTATCAAATTCCTTGTACATAGCTTAAGTTACCGCATTGCCTTATTTAAGTCCCCATACAATCATGGACCGTTAATTATGCTTAAGCGAGAGTGAGTGGATAGATCTATTGAGGGTGACGCCTCCATCCGTGTTGGTTAAACCAACAGTCAAGCGGATGCATTTCATTTTACATATACTTAAGAGTGCCTGGCAAAACACTCTGGAGGGGCACATATTTCATGCAGTCAAGCTTCGGGGTCATGAGCTTAAGGCTATTGTACTATTTTTCACGTGACTTGGTCATGCATATTATACTTGTGGTTATCGTACAACATTTCATTTTATAAACCTATGATTTCTCACCAACTTTATGTTGACCGTTTTAGCAATGTATTTTCAGGTAACTAGCTTCTTGTATGGGCATGCATTGGACCATTTTGGAGTCGCGGGGTCGACTTGCATCATTTACTTTTATGCACTTATGTAAACGTTTGATCTATTATGGATTTGTTTCAAAAACTCGCAACAACACTTTGGGACCTATGTTTTGTAAACTCTGATTTTATTAATGATCAAACGTGTATTTTCAAAACGACACTTTAGGTCGTTTGATATAGCCTTGTATGAGATGCCATGAACGTTACACCCAGGTATTCAATTCCGCTGCCGATCAGGTAAATTCAGGGTGTGACAGATTGGTATCAGAGCAATGGTTATAGCGAACTAGGTTTTTCTTTTACCCTAGACTATAACTACCCCAACGGTAGCATCTCATCATTACATCATAAGTTCATTTTCATTATTATGGGATTTCATTACATGGTTTATTCATTTCCTTTTGCATTGTTTCCACAGAGATATGTCTTCCAATTCCCGTCCTATTGATATACCTTCAGACTCTGACGTAGAGGACGCTATGTCTTCTACTACACCCATTATTGCACCTGTTCATCCTGCTCCACTTTTGCCATCTTTGGCACCGAGCGAGGATACCGAGGCATTCTACGAGGACGAGGTTGCTCCGACTCCTCACCTTTCGCCGAGTGCACCACCCTTGGTTACTCGTACACCTACCGAGTCTTCATCTCACACTACTCCAGTTCCCGCATAAACCACCCTTATGTTCCCTCGTCGCAAGACGATCATTCGCGCTCGTAAGAGTGTTTGTCGAGCTACCACCACCATCAGGACACCTACTCATCCTACACTACCATCATCACCAGCTATACCCACCATCATCCCTACATCTACTTCATGCTTGCCGCTGTACTACCATTCACGGAGACTACATACACACCACCACCTACCCAGTTTCATATAGGCGAGAGTTCTCGTGCCGCTGCTGCTAGGGGGCCTACTGCCCCTACCTTAGAGGCCCAGCTTAGTGCTCAGCAGGAGCAGATGGATAGGTTGGGATACCGAGTAGACGAGATTCTTACCACTCGACTAGAGGTAGTTGAGGAGGACGTGGAGGGTCTGACTTTAGGTAGGGTTGGCATCGACGTATCGTATCAGGGTTTAGAGGCGCGACAGAAGGAGATGCTTGTGTCGATTGACCAGTTGAGAGATGAGTTGCCCGAGATTCGGGACAGGGCTGAGATGACTCAGGATGCACAGGGGCGTCAGGCTCAGGACTTAGCATTGCTTAGGGAGAGGTTATATGTTTCGGAGAGTAGGGAGGCTGTTCGTCAGCTTCGCATTGATCATTTGGAGGAGATGGTTGCCATGATGGATAGGGAGATCCGCCGCCTTAGAGGTGGACCTGGAGGATCGGGAGCACCCGGAGGTGCCTAGTTATATATAGACTTATGTTATATTAGCTTTTACTATTTCCTAGTCCCGAGGTGTGGGACATAGTTACAGAACTTGTTGTATTTTGGTTGTTGTAACAAACAAATGTATCAAGTATGACTCTACTATGTTGGAATGGTTGTGCTATTTATGATATCGGTCCATGTAGGCCGAAATTTTCATGTATTATATTCATGTGTTGTGATTATATTTATGATGTTTCGTGGTTGCTCCTTATTGTTGTTGTATTTATACATGTCGTGGTTGTATTTATCCATGTCGTGGTTGTATTTATACATGTCGTGGTTGTATTTATCCATGTCGTGGTTGTATTTATACATGTCGTGGTTGTATTTATCCATGTCGTGGTTGTATTTATACATGTCGTGGTTGTATTTATCCATGTCGTGGTTGTATTTATACATGTCGTGGTTGTATTTATCCATGTCGTGGTTGTATTTATACATGTCGTGGTTGTATTTATCCATGTCGTGGTTGTATTTATACATGTCGTGGTTGTATTTATCCATGTCGTGGTTGTATTTATACATGTCGTGGTTGTATTTATACATGTCGTGGTTGTATTTATACATGTCGTGGTTGTATTTATACATGTCGTGGTTGTATTTATACATGTCGTGGTTGTATTTATACATGTCGTGGTTGTATTTATACATGTCGTGGTTGTATTTATACATGTCGTGGTTGTATTTATACATGTCGTGGTTGTATTTATACATGTCGTGGTTGTATTTATACATGTCGTGGTTGTATTTATACATGTCGTGGTTGTATTTATACATGTCGTGGTTGTATTTATACATGTCGTGGTTGTATTTATACATGTCGTGGTTGTATTTATACATGTCGTGGTTGTATTTATCCATGTCGTGGTTGTATTTATACATGTCGTGGTTGTATTTATACATGTCGTGGTTGTATTTATACATGTCGTGGTTGTATTTATCCATGTCGTGGTTGTATTTATACATGTCGTGGTTGTATTTATACATGTCGTGGTTGTATTTATACATGTCGTGGTTGTATTTATCCATGTCGTGGTTGTATTTATACATGTTGTGGTTACATGTTGTGGTTATACATGTTGTGGTTATACATGTTGTGGTTATACATGTTGTGGTTACATGTTGTGGTTACATGTCGTGGTTACATGTCGTGGTTATACATGTCGTGGTTGTGTTTGTACTTGCTGTGGATATATATATACATGTTGTGGGTGTGTATATTTTTTACAATGATCATTTTTAGTATGATTTCTCATTGTTGTGTTCCATTGTGATTGATCAGAAACATGCCACCAAGAAAAGAAAAGGCTGCATCGGCCGCCCCGGCCATGTCGCAAGCTGCTATTCGGAAACTGGTTAAGGATAGCATAGCCGAAGCCTTAGCTATCGAGAGAGCTGAGGTAGCTGCAAGAGCTGCTGATGCCGCTTCACAGTCAGGTACGGCTGAACTACCTGCTAATAGGCGTGAATGCACTTATAAGGATTTTAAGACTGGTGACCCTATCAAGTTTAAGGGCACTGAAGGAGCGATCGGTTTGATTCGCTGGTTTGAGAAGACTGAGAATGTGTTCCACATGTGCAACTGTCCTGAGGACAACAAGGTAAAGTTTGCTACCGCTATGCTTTTGGATGAAGCTATGTCATGGTGGAATTCTTATGTTCAACCGATTGGTATGGAAAATGCCTACAAGCTCACTTGGGATCAATTCAATGGAATGATGACAAAGAAGTTTTGTCCTCGCACTGAGATACAAAAGTTGGAAACGGAATTCTATGAGCTGAAAACCAAAGGTGATGACACCGAGACCTACATCAGAAGATTTCAAGAGTTGGCTGCGCTGTGCCCAACTATGGTTCCCGATCTTGAGAAAATGTTGGAAAATTTCATTGGAGGTTTGCCCGAGAGCATCCGTGGGGATGTGATTTCCTTTGACCCCCAAACAATGGATGAAGCAATTCGGATAACTCAGAAACTTATGGTACAAGTGCTAAAGGGTAAGCCTGCTGTCAACAACACCAACAACCGTTCTTACAACACCAACTACAACAACAACCGAAACTACACCAACAATCGGAATACCAACAACTACTCCAACAACTGAAACAACAATCCAAACCGTAACAACAACAACAACAAGAGGAAGTTGGACAACAATCAAACTGGTAATACTATCCCACCACCACCCAAAAGACAAGAAACGGAAAGGGCCTATGTTGCGGGTCCAACTGAGAAGAAAGGATACAATGGTATTTTGCCTAAGTGTAACAAGTGCCAAACTCATCATAACTCTGGAGATTGCCCAAGGCCTTGTGATAATTAAATTTTAAGCTCTTTAAAAGTTTTCAAGTAGCTTAAAGTTTAGTTCCCTTTCATTAATTAAAAAAAAATATTTTGTTTCCAAGGGTACATAAGCCTGCAGATTATCAGTTCCCTTTTGATAAGCTTACTCAAGCTGTTCCATAGCCTTTGTGAGCCTATCTTAGTGGTTATAAGCTCAGGTTCCATTACCTTCATAATTCAAGTAAGTTCTCTATTTTTAATTCTGCATTCCTTTTATTTCTAGTTTTACTTACTGTTTCATTAGTGTAACTCTGCTTATTGTAGTTCATTTTAGTTAGTGATAGCTTAATTAGTGATTGATTTGTGTTCTTAGAAGCTCTAGTTAAGACTACATATTGTACTGCCTACATATAGCCTAATCTGCATAGGTGTGCTTCTTAATGTTCTTGCTTAATCTCACTGTCCTAGTAACTTTTAAATTAGTTAAGAGACTCAGTTTGATCATTAGTTTAGGAATTGTAAGCCTAAAACCTAGCCTCATAGTGTAATCAGTCCCATACAGGAGTGTTTGGATTATATAGGTTCTGTGAGTCCCAGTTAGTGCTTTTCTTTCTGCATGTTTAGACTCCCTTAAGCATGTATAGGTTGGAGCTAGCATAAAAAACATAGATTACTTAAGAAAAAGTCAAAATTCACTCTATAGCTCAAATCAGTGTTCTTGAGAATCTGTGGCCTTGTGTACTGTTAGAATTAGGGTATATTTAGGTTAATTTAGTGTTAAAATATCTTAATACTACATTTAGGATAAGTTTGAGCAATAGAAGTTCAATTTAGTCAACCTAGGGTGTCAAGTAAAAAGTCACAGTAGGGCAAAATCTGCATAAGTAGGTTAGATTCTAGGGGATTTTAGGGTACCAAATTAGTTTCAATTTGCTTAAGTTTTGCATTTAAGGTTAGTTTACATAGCAAACTTAACATATTCACAAGTTCAAGCATTTTCACAAACATTCAGTGGGCTAAATCTGATCTGCAAGAACCCTAGTTAACCCAGTGGTATTGTTCTAAGAGCAGCTGAACTAGGGCTTAATTGAGGAGGCAATTGACCTTAACTTTTAGGGATTTTTTTTGTAGTTAGCCGCTAGTATAACCTTCATTTTTCCCCATTTAGGTTTCCTTAATTAGCTTAATAGGTTGCTTAAAATTAAGCCACAAATAGGGTACTTAAACTTTCAAATCTGTCTAAAAGTGCAACTGCCAAATTGCTTATCTGGCTTACGGCCTCAGCTTTTGGTGCATTCTAGTGCTTCTTAGCTTATAAATAAGGCATTAATTAAACTGCTTATTAGCCCAAACAGCTTATTAGTGTTTAGATTTTAGGTAATTTTATTTTTCCTAGCTTTTTAATAATATTTTAGATTTTCCTGAAAATTTTCATAATTTTATAACTTCATTTACTATTTCTTTTAATTAAAAGTAGTTTTTAAGTATTTTAAAATCCTTTTTAATTAATAAAAATTCATAAAAAAGTCAAAAAAATATTTTTCAGTTTTAAAATTAGTTTTAGGTTATTTTAGATATTCCAAAATTAAATTTGCATTTTTCTTAATTTATTTCATTTTTAATATATTTTAATAATTAAAAATAGTTTTTAATTAATAAATATTAAATAAAAAGCTAAAATTATCTTTTTAATTTTAAGAATAGTTTTTTAAGTAATTTAGGTTTTTAAAAGTAAAATTTTTATTTTCCTAGTTACTTTTCTTAATTGGTTACNCTGATGTCTCTGCGTTCATTGATTATGATGTTTTGTAATGAAAACCTTTGAAAATATAACTGGATTGATATGAAGCAAAACGTGTGAAATGTTTCTTTTTAACATGATATTAACCCCCTAAAACATTTAAGAGAAATCCTTTGTGGAAAAATGTTTTTTAAATGAAATGAAAAAAAACCTCTAAAATCTGTTTCTTATGAAAAACTCTTCACACTTTAAACCTTGAACCAGTGATATGAACTTGCTACCTTATATTCTGGATATTTTTCCTTTGTTTAAGGCGTTCTCGGATGCCATTTGCTACTGAAACCCCATTTTATTTTAATGAACCTTTTCTGTGATATCCTTTGTTATTATCTGTAACCTTCTGATTTGCGACTTCTGATTTGACCTTCTGATTTTGGATCCTTATGATCATGAACCTATGATTATGTATTTCTGATCTTTATATATGATGACCTATGATCTGCGTACATTCTATGACATTCTGTTTGACCTATTCTAGTTTGACACCCGAGCCAAATTTTATTTTCACTAGGCAGGGGCGTCTCCATGTCCGTGTCAGTGATGCACCTCTGACAAGTTTAGAAGAACCAAGATCAGAGATCAGAGTAGGGGTAGAGAAAACGGATCATGAGTCATGAGAAACCTTACTGAAAGATCAGAATATCTGTACCTTAGACCGCAAGTGCAAACACAACAGAAAACATAGATATTGGAAGCAAACTCCTTCTTCAGCGAATCTACACGAATTCATAATCGTCTTATTACTAAATGCTTATAGTTAATCAGATTACTCATTTTAGGTTTCTTTCTATTTTTAGCAGGTTTCCCGAATTAGTAAGTTTCCACATCTAGTAAGTTTCCCGATTTAACATGATTAATCATTCATGATCACAATTAACAATTAGTTAAGTTTAAATGCTCAAGATATATATTATTATAATTTAAGGTTTAATATGATAATCATAATAGTTTAAGGTTCAAAGTGTCAATATTATAACGTTTAAGGTTTAAAGTGATAATAATAAAGTTAGGCCAAAATGTTAATTAGTTTATTAGTAACTTTCATAAATACGTAACTCAACACATAGCATGCATGAAATTCCTTTTTATTTCTATACATCAGGTTATTAGAACGTACATTATAGATCGAAACGAGTGTCGAAAAAGCCGGATTAAAGACGTATGAAACAACATGTTATAGATCAAATGAAAGATATGTCGAAGTCTACATGAGTCGAACAAGATTTGTAAATAGATTTAGTCTTAGCCTTTTTTTTTTTTTTTTTTTTTTTTTTTTTTTTTTTTTTTTTTTTTTTTCGTTAGATCATATGACAAATTATATGAGTTCATGCAATTGCTTCTATCATTTCATGCGAGCTTACTTTTATCATTTCCCGTGTATATTTTAATGACAATATCAAAGATGTATATAACCAACAGATACGAATGACTCAAAACAAAACAAGGACCAACCATAAGTTGTACAGTTTTTATAATTTTATGTGATCTATTATTCATACGCGTGGTTTAACAACAGTTTGCTTAATATGTTCTAAAGTGTGTGTGTATATATATATATATATATATATATATATATATATATATATATATATATATATATATATATATATATATATATATATATATATGTTGTATTCATGTCGAGTAGATAGAAAACAAGTAGATCGGTATACCTCGAGTCGGACTTAAGAACAAACAAGGACACAGAACCAAACCCAAAACCTAATCGAGCACGGATCGCTGAACATAACCCAAGAATCTGCCAATTTGCGAACCGCTAACGAACCCAAAACTTTAATCCAATGCGAACTTGAACTGAACTCCAACTCGAACCACAACCCCAAATGAAACACGAACTAGAACAAACGTAACCAAAACCTTTACACACGCATGAACTGAAACTGAATTCAAACACGAAGCGCGACCGAACTTTGGTCGAATTCAAATGAAGATTGAGCAGAAAGAAATACTTGTACTCGACTTCCCACATCCGAATATTCAAGTTGTTATGACTAGCACACTAAGGCAATAATTCCATCAATAGACGACCATCACGTGCTGCTACAAACCTTCATATTTTCTTGGTTTTCTTTGACAAATAAATGAAGCCGCCATTCTAATATGTGTTTAGGGTTTTAATGTGTGCGGATGAGGCGAGTATATCCAGTTTATTATGAATGAGAAACAGATGGGAAAATGGGCCGGGTATTGCCGAGTCCTTAGGGATATATGGGATGACCATTTCTTATTCACAAGTTCAAATTTTTATATTTTGGTATTGTCATTGTATTTTTCGGATGGTGCAAAGGTTCACAAAAATATAAATGGGTCCAATGCAACTTGTGAACGTGTGATACAAAGTTTAGGAATTTAGTTAAATAAATATAATGTAAGGTTTATATAAATTAGGTAATTTAAATATTAATTAAACTTAGATTAGGGATTTCTAATTCATTGTATAATTATATATGCGTTCTTGTAAATTTAAATATTCGAGGGGCAAAATGGGAATTTCAAATGAATGAAAATTTAGGGTTTTACAACTCTTCCCCTCTAAAATAAATAATTTTCGTCCTCGAAAATTGAAGGGAAAGCGAAACGGAAACACAACTGACTGTGAACAAAATGCAAATGACTTGTTTCTCATGACTCAATCTTGTTGATCAAAATAGCTTCGGCTTCCTTAGAGAAAGTATACCATACTATATTCGAATCAGAAGAATAACATACCCAAGGTACAGATGATGATCGTATTTTCTCAGAAGAGATACAGAGAATACGAAGGATTGAACGGATATATCGTCCGAGGAATTGAAGTAGGCAAATCAGGTGAGAGCAGATTAGACTGCAGAATACATGAGGATAATAAACATGATTTACTTTTTCATATACTCAAATAGTCTCGTCTTCAATATAACCTTTCAAAGGTATTCTCATGAGCAAACAGATCTTGTTCCTCAAAATCCAAATCTCATATCTTAACTCATAGCAGATCATAATGAAACAGATTCAACTGATGTGAAACGTACATGTAGCAAAACATAGGTGTACTCTTCCATAATAAGAGGTCGAACCCATTCTGACAGAAATAGATTGCTTGATAACATCATACAGTAGAAAACTCTACAACAGAACCTAAGATTCTTATCCGAAATACAGGGGTCAACAATTGCATGTCGAATATCCAAACGTATCAAGTCGTATGACAATGAAGGCAGATTAAATGCATAGGTATAATCAACCTAAAGTCTCACTAGACGCAGATAATATCAATCTGATGCCAGAAATACTAAGGCTTTTAAGGCACTCCTCGAAATATCCTATGATCACAATAAGTGCACGTTATATGATGTAAGTATTATCACGTTGGCCAGACGTCATAATACTAGCATCATATAAATATGCCCTCATGATGATCATACTTTATCTCAAGTCGTGAACTAAACATCTTATCTTAACCACCTAACAGTCCTTCTACCTACTAGGGTAGGTTCGAATCAAAACATCATTCACGGAACGAGATCAGGGAAAAGAACATACAAATAACATAACGGGATCCAGTAAGCATCAAATGAAACATGTCGTCAAGGCGGTAGGTCTTCCAAAATTCGTCAAAATTCTCATAACAAAACCATCTTCCAAACATACGCAGAATGAACACAGAACAGAATTGCTAATAGTGAACTTAAATCATCCAAGGATCTTGTCATCAGTAACGGAAACTTATGTGGGTTAAGCAAAAATGAAATAACTTCATCCTTTACATAATCAACTCATCCAAACATAAACGTTTACTTCAAACTCCGTTCATTCAATTACATGAATCCAAATCTCTCCCAAGTCCGAGTAGTCTATCTACGCTTGTCCATCTGATCATATGGTGAAAAGAAATTATAACTTGAGTCTGGTCCCTCAAGCCTTCGGCGCCTCTTCTTGGAATTGTGCGGTAGCAACATGAATCTCTAACATGATCACTGTGCATCCCGCCATCCGCAAACCTGCTTCTGCTATCAATTCATCTCAGTACTACTAAAATGAATAAAGGAGCAAGATTGCGCGTCCTTGACAGGTCTTCTAGCACAGCTCCAGGTTTTAAGGTAAACACCGCCGTTTTCGACTCCAGGTTATGAGTTGAATAGCTCGTCTCCGACGGTCTGGTTGTCTTGATGCCTGAACTGTAATTTCCACGTGTTGCATGAGGTATAATCGAGTCCCATCTCAGTTTCTATTTCCTTCTTATATTCCTCTTCCACGGTAACGCCTATCGCGAACATCTTCTACTACTCTTCTTCAAGGTTCCTAACTCTGATAATGGTTTTCCATCTTGGTCCTTCCTGTGGAAACTTTTTCTTCATAGGATACATTGTAGCGTTGTCTACTACAACCTCTGAACGCCAATCCAATTTTCTATTCTAAGACAAAAGGTCATTCTAACTTAATACGAAAATTATCTACATGTTCCTCTTTTGTCTCTGAACACGACATAATGTCATACTATGACAATTCGTCCAAACATTCTCGAAAACATAAAATCCATCAGATGTATAAGAAGGGTTGACTTATTAGCCAATACAATTGGCATTATTAAGGCTCATAATGATTATAATGAGTACAAAAGTAGCTTCACCAATCATCTTAGGGAAACTTCACATACACTTCACGTTACCTTCCTTCTTCTTCACAAATACAACTGAAATATTTCACGGAGGCTATTTTTTTTGAGTTACCTCACTTCTTAAGAGTTCTTGTGGTTGCTTCTTCAGTCCTCCAAATCTAATATGATGCAATCAGATACAATGTTTCAAAGGTAGACCAAATCAATCATTGGTACGCGGAAACGGATAATGATTACGGATAGTGATACGGTTTAGTTCATGATGGTCGATACACTGTCTTATACTTCTCTCTTCCTTCTTCATAAACTAACAGAAACATCTCAAGAGAAACACTAGAGTGAGCAAAAAATCATCTTCCGTCAGCTTCTTCAATCTCTCAACTTCTATGGCACCGTGGCTTCTTCAACTGAGATCAGTTCATTGTTATTTCTACTTCCGAGTAGGAGGGAAATCACCAAGAGGTTCATCAGCGAATCATCAGAAAAATTTTGTATGACAAAATACTTCCAATGCCAGAGCTTTCCAATGGTAGATACCAAATAGGTGTCAGAAGAAAAACTTGTCAATCAAATGAAATCGGAGTCTTATACTTTCATAGCAGAATTAATCTCAATGGATTCAAGTGGTAGAAAGCCATCATAACAAAAGTAGGATGAAGCAGATAGCTTAAGGTCGCATATCAGATACGGTAGTCTACGGTAGCTTTATGAAGAGCCAGTCAATCCGTAACCAATAGACCTCCATATTAATCATATCAGAAGTAAACGGATTCGTAGGAGGGATACGGTCGTCAAAACATACGGATAGTTCATATATCAGAGTCAAGTACATGATTCATCAAAGGTGTTGAGATAGGTAAGCGAATAGTTCAAGGTGTGGGAATCTTGTTTAACTCTTCTGCACAAGCGATAGTTAGAGTGTGTACCATCAGAAATACGAACAACGTATAACTGTCAAACTGAAATGTATAGAATATCAGTTATCAGCATCATCATGCTCAGTTAACAAACCCATACAGAGATAGAATTAACATCATGTCCTTCCAAAGAAACTGATTGGCAAACAAGTTCATCATTCGAAGGGAGGGAACAAATCTTCTTATCTTTGTGGTTAATAATTACCAGAGTTCTCATAGGAGTAGTAATGGATTATGCAGAGTCAAGTAGTATCAGATGACACATGATATGTCCAGCATAAGTAAGGAATTAACAGAATGTGTCAAACACATTACGGTTGTAAAATCTTCGGAATGATCGGAAAGGTATCAAACTGTTATTCAAACAAAGCGGAAGAGGAGATCAGAATTAGAAGTGAAACTTAAATGGTGTAAGGTATCAATGTAGTTCTCGAGGTATTCCAAACTTACTTGGTCACTGAACTTAGGTTGAGCATAAATTTCTAACTTCTGAAACAAATGTTCTTATAAGGCATATCTAAAGGCAGAGGCACGAATCAGAGTGATGCGGAAGCAATGCTACTTACATAGATGTCCTAGTCTACCTATTCCTCACCGGTAATTACTTAGGTTCCTATGGGGAGATCTTAAAGCAAATTCTCAAGGTTGTCTTATGAGCGCCTACAGTGGAAACTTAAGGTTCCAAACTTCACAGGTCAAGATTTAATGTACTACAAGTCGCAGCCTGGGCTCTGATACCATAATTGTAACGCCCCAACCCAATAAGGGTAGAAGCACTACGTTACGGTGACATATCAAAGCATATACAGACATACAACATAAGTAATACACAAGAATTCCAAAGGTTACAAAGTAATAATTTGAAAAAAACAAGGTTACAAATGAGAATAATAATGAATGCTAAGTCTGAAAATGCCAAAGCTCCTACTAATCCAAAGCTATCGAAGTGTAGTCTTCTAAGTCCAAAATACTCTTCACTCATAACCCAGCTTCCTACTAAAACCTGCCGCAGGAAAAAGAAATGCGGCTGAGCTTAAAAAGCCCAGTGAACAGATATAACAACGAAGTAATAATGAATCAGAAGTGAATACTGAATAAGGTATAAAGGGAATAACATAACGTAATCAAAGGTAAGTATGAAATAGTGATGGAGGTAAGGTAAGGGTTAGTCATCAACCACGAGCCCAGAAACAGATATAATGCCTTCATAATAATGCCTTCATCATAATCATAATTGAGTCGAGTCTTGGCTTAGCAACGCCACATTGTGCATGTATTTGATCAAGATAATTAACTCGCCACCACTAAAAATACCCTTTTATTCCAACAAACCGTGTTTATCATATCCCTACACCTAACATTACAACCCTTGAAAAGCCCTCTTTGATAGTTTATCTTAGGTGCTTACGCCTAGTGGAGGAGGTTTTTGATCCTTTCCCAAGCCTATGGTAATCTATTTGCTATGACAGGTAGTGAGTGATATTTTTCCATTTCCATTTAGTTATATAGGTTTATAATACCCGAGAGATGAGAGTATCCAAACACTATTTTTGAGGTGCTAGTATATGATTTCCGTGCTTGTTATGACTAGGGTGGAATGACTATTTGTTGTAATTACTTTTATATTAGTGTTAAATGACCCCTAGCTCATATTTTGATTGGAATAAAAGCGCATTTGCTTGAGGACAAGCAAATCTCAAGTGTAAGGGTATTTGATGAGGCGAAAAGTGTTACGCTTTTAGGGGGTCATTTAAGCCCTAATCCGTGATTATTTGATCAATATTGCCTTAAATCGTTTCTTTTGTCATTTTAGGTACTTTGGAGAAGAAATCTGGAAAAGGAAGCATTTTGGACGTTTTTGGAGCATAAAAGTGAAGAAAACGACAAAGTCTCAAAACCATGCTGGAAACAGTACCTGACGGCGTCACTCTTTACGAGGTGACGGCGTCACGCTTTGACAAAGAGGTGGATAATTTTTACACTTGACGGGCCAGAAAGATTTTGAAGCTTTTACACGTGACGGCGTCACGTGTAATTTCACCTAGGCCGTCACGTTATAACTTAAAGAGAGACGGCCCAGAGACTTTTAAAGAGGGACGGCGTCAAGAGTAGATCTGAGCAATCCGAGAAGGGTTTTGGCGGCGAGGTGACGGCGTCACGAGCTAAAACGTGACGCCGTCAAGTTGTAAAATCTATATATAGTTTTCTAATTTTCATTCATTAGGTGTGCAACTTTTGGGAGAAATTTAGGGATAAACCCTAGGTCGTGGTTTACTGTATTTTTAGCGGTTTTTCACCCCTTGAATCATTCATGTTCAATTAAAGATAAGTCTCCTTTCAAATCAATAAATATGTCTATGTGTTGCTTGATTATATCTTATGCTTGTCTTTACTTTAACATGCTAGGCTAGGTTTTTCTTGTGTTTGCTTAGATCTAATGAAACCTAGCTATTGATTACTTGTTGTTGGTTTGTTATTGATTGTTGTGGGTGGGTGATGTCGATGTTAGGCTTAAGAAAACTGGCTAACCTCCTATACGGTAACTTGCTTGAACGTCTTAAGAAACATGAATCGGATGTGTACTACGATTATATGCTTGTATTTAATGCATAATGGAATTCTAGTGATCCCATGTTAGGAGCTTTTAGTCGGCTCGACATAGGAGTGAAGTAGGAGCTTATAGAGTTAGGGAAGATCGTACACGGCCCTACGAATGGTTTATAGGAATACAACCCGTCATCCACACAATTGTAACAAACCAATTAACCGGTAAAAGATAGCTAGGGAGTAAGGAAATCTAAGTAAACACACTTTTCTCCATATGAGTTTCACAACCAATTTACTTTTCTTGTTATTTTATTTTATTTGCAATAGTAGATATTTGGGTTAGTTGACTAGCAATTAATTCCGCCCACTCTTCCGAATACCCGAGATTTTACTTGCTTT